>JARQWZ010000794.1:0-265000 GCA_033150135.1 Gobio occitaniae
TTTCACAAAATTCGGGTCACATGTCTATGACCTCAAACTTCGGTCACTTGAAAAAATATTTTGATAATTGGCCACTTGGTGGTGCTGTAAGAGGAAAAAAATTTCATGAAAATGGCTATAACCTCACACAATCATTAATCAGATAATAAGTGGCATGCAGTGTCTTTGTCCAGGCTGCCATGATAGTCTATGAGAAACATTGGCGTATCTCAAAAAAACACAGTTTGCATATCGGCACAATGCCTTGAAGGAGCCTAAGAAGTTTCAAGACAGTGTTTTTTCACGGGAGTCATCTCCTTTGACTCCTGAATCCTTGCCGAGTCCAAACGATACCAAACATGGAAGGTTTTGCCTTATGGTTTTTGTAACGGTGTAATTTAGCACTTACAAAACTTTTGCGATTATCCTCGAAACTGCTAGTCCAATTGAAACAAAACCACCACAGGAAATATGATAACATCGGTCAATAGCTAAACAATAACATCCAAATGTCAAAACTATGAAAGGAAGTGAAAATCTAATCAATGTTGCCCATTAGTCATTTTTATACTCTCATAAATATACTGTAAGTGTCTATAACAGGGTGTCCAATCCTGCTCCTGGAGGGCCACTGTCCTGCAGAGTTTAGCTCCAACCCCAATTCAACACACCTGTACCAGCTAATCAAGGTCTTATTAGGCATGCTAGAAACTTTCAGACAATAATAAAAATAAAAAAATTCCTTAGTAAATTGGTTCTAAATGGTCTTTTTTTCATCCATGATCTTAGTTTTATTTATTTATTTGGATCCCAATTAGCCAATACCTAGGCAGTGGCTACTCTTCCTGAGGTCCCAATAAGTTAAAAAATACATCCACAACTGAGGTCCCAGCAAGTAAAAAATACATCCACAACAATAAAGTCAATGAAAACATACAAACCCCAAATTCATTTCAAATATCAAAATCAACAATTTACTATTGTGCCATTAAATGTTCCTTAAAAGATTTTGAAAACTTATTTTATTTTTATGACTGGTGTTGAAAATTATGACTAGTACTACTTTATAAAAGTTGACATTACAGGACATTAGGAACTCTCTACAAATTATTTCTTATAAAACAAAGCAGAGAGACAATCTGAAATTATCTTTAATAATCTGAAGTAGTTATTCTAATCTGGTTTTGGTAAGTGACATTTCAGATATTACTCTGATTTATGGATCACCAAAATGCTTTTTAGTTTTTTGTCAAGTTTACAACCAACTTATTATTCTGTGTCAGAATAAGTCTCGGAGCCAGATGCAAGTTCACAATGTTTATTTTAGAGGAGTAAAGAGAGAGTCAGATGAAGCACAACAGTCACAGTCCACGGCACAGAGACCACCCCGCGGCGTCCCACGAAGTAATCCACTCTGGTCAGTGACCGGGAAGAAATCCTCACACGGCAAGAGACTGACGATAACCTCAGAACACTGGACAGAAGGCAAAAACAACGTCCGACAGAAAAAGGCAGCTCACAGGAACCTGGATGATACTGGATCTCGCCTGAAAACAAAGCGCACCAGTAATACCAGAAAACAGAGCACAGTTCACTCCAGGTCAAGTTCACGATATCCACAGGCGGGTAAACTCTGGGCTAAGACGAGCCTCCAGAAGCCTGTGACCGAACCTGAAGAAACAGCAAGAAACTACCGACTGGACTAGGACAGCGAGACTGAGACCAACCAAGACAATGAGCACGCGACAAGAGACAGGACAGAGTGCTATAAAAAGAGAACAGCTGATGAGACACGACAGGTGAACAATTACTGAAACGAGTGGGAGGAGCCAGTGAACCAGTGAGGAACCACCACCAACAGGTAAGACATTCATACACACACGATCACCCAGGAGTCCTGACAGTATCCCCCCCCCCCCATGACCGGCACCGGACGGGCATGGAGGAGACTCACCCTGTCGCCGACGGAGATCCTCGATCAGACCAGGGGTCCAGTATATCCCGGGCCGGAACCCAAGACCTCTCCTCCGGACCGTAACCCTCCCAGTCCACTAAATACTGAAAAACCTCTGCCCCTGCGACGAAAATCTAGTAATCTCCTAACAGTATAGGCAGGAGCACCATCCACTAGACGAGGGGCGGGGGGTTTAGGGGCAGAGACAGGGGGATTGTTCCGGGCCAAAAATCACAGGTTTAAACCCTGGATACATGAAAAAACTGGGTGAACCCGACCAAGAATGGGAGGGTAACTTAAGCTTGACCGCTACCGGATTAATGACCTTAGATATACTGTATGGCCCAATGAAACGAGGAGCCAGCTTACGAGAAGGCTCACGGAGAGGCAGATCCTTGGTGGAAAGCCATACCTTTTGTCCACACACATAACGGGGTGGAGGTCGCCGGTGACGGTCAGCCGCAGCTTTGGTTCGTCTGGAGTTTTTGTAACAAGAGTGATTTAGCTTTCTTCCAAGTGCGTCTGCACCTGCGCACGAAAGCTAAAGCAGACGGAAACCGCTGCGTCGGGCTCCTGTGATGGGAAAAGAGGAGGTTGATATCCGACAGATAATTCGAACGGAGACAAATTAGTGGATGCGACGGGAAAGAGAATTATGAGAATACTCGACCCAAGGAAGCTGTTGGCACCAAGAATTCGGATATTTAGACGACAGACAGCGAAGCGTTCGACCGAGATCCTGATTAGCCCGTTCGCATTGCCCATTGGTCTGCGGATGATAACCAGAAGACAGGCTGGCTGTAGCGCCGATCTGTCTACAAAACTCCTGCCAAAAACGAGAGATGAACTGAGGACCCCTATCTGAAAACTACATCAGTCGGAATACCGTGTAACCGAAAGACGTGATTAATCAAAACCTGAGCCATCTCCTTGGCAGAAGGAAGTTTAGGCAGGGGAATAAAATGAACCGCTTTGGAAAAACGATCCACCACAGTCAATACAACAGTGTTACCATTCGACGCCGGTAAGCCGATGACAAAATCAAGGGCTATATGAGACCAGGGGCGGGAGGGCACGGGCAAAGATTTAAGCAGACCAGCGGGAGGTTGATTAGATGCTTTATTACAAGCACAGGACTGAACAGGCTAATACGAACTGTCTGACGTCCGAAGTCATAGAAGACCACCAAAAAACGTTGACGGATGGCAGCCAACGTTCTCCGAATTCCTGGATGGCCGACAAACTTGGATTCGTGACCCCCACCGGATGACATCGGAACGTAGGCGCTCAGGAAACCCATAGACGACCCGCCGGACACCCCTCCGGAACTTCCCCCTCTCGGCCGGCCTCTCTCACCCGCTGCTCGATTCCCCACACGAGGACACCGACCACCCTCCCCTCCGGGAGAATGGTCTCGGTCCGCTCCGAACCGGAACCCTCGAACAGACGGGAGAGAGCGTCAGGTTTAGTGTTTTTAGACCCCGGCCGGTACGAGAGGGTGAAGTTAAACCGCTCGAAGAAAAGTGCCCAGCGAGCCTGTCTAGATGTTAATCTTCTGGCTGAACGGATATATTCCAAATTCTTATGATCCGTCCAGACCAGAAAGGGTTCCGAGGTTCCCTCCAACCAGTGACGCCACTCACCCAGAGCAAGTCTAACCGCCAGCAGCTCCCGATTACCTATGTCGTAATTTCGCTCCGCTGGGTTTAACCGATGAGAGAAAAAAGCGCACGGTTGCACTTTCCCGTCAACAGAGGATCGCTGAGATAAAACGGCGCCTACCCCGACATCAGATGCATCCACCTCCACTATAAATTGTTTCGCCGCATCGGGAATAGAAAGAACAGGTGCAGAGATGAAGCGGGACTTTAACTCATCAAAGGCCTCCTGAGCTTCAGTATTCCAACGGAAACACACTTTAGAGGAAGTAAGAGCGTTAAGAGGTTTAGCGATCTGACCAAAGTTTCTGATGAAACGCCGATAAAAGTTGGCGAAACCCAGAAATCGCTAAAGCTCTTTACGAGTGTCGGGCACTGGCCATTGGGCGACCGCTTTAACTTTAGCGGGATCGGGACGAATCTCTCCCTCGGCTATTACGAAACCCAGAAACGAAACCGACTCCTGGTGGAACTCACACTTCTCCGCCTTAACAAAGAGCTGATTCTCTAACAACCGTTGTAAAACCTGGCGAACATGCTGGGTGTGTATCTGCATAGAGGGAGAAAAGATGAGAATGTCATCGAGATACACAAAGACAAATTTGTTAATCATGTCACCCAGCACTTCATTGACCATGGTTTGGAAGACAGCCGGTGCGTTACAAAGACCGAACGGAAGAACGCAGTATTCCCAGTGCCCTGATGGTGTATTAAAGGCTGTCTTTGATACGTACCAAGTGATAAGCGTTGCGCAGATCTAACTTAGTAAACACGTGCGCTCCCTGTAATAACTCGAACGCTGATGACATTAAAGGCAAGGGGTACTTATTCTTAACAGTAATGTCATTCAGCCCTCTGTAATCAATGCACGGACGAAGAGATCCGTCTTTTTTCTTGACAAAGAAAAATCCAGCGCCAGCTGGAGACGAGGAGCGGCGAATGAGACCGGCATTAAGAGATTCGTTAATGTACTTATCCATAGCCTCTCTCTCTGGTTTAGATAGGGAAAATATGCGACCCTTAGGCGGAGAAGTGTCTGAGAGAAGTTTGATTTCACAATCATACGACCGGTGAGGAGGTAGGGAAGTGGCCCGAGCTCTACTGAACACCCGACACAGATCAGAGTACTCCGCCGGAACTCCCGAGAGATCAACATCCGGAACCTGAAAAGTAGAACACACAACAGGAGAAGGAGCAGGACCGAGACAAGAAACATGACACGAAGACTTCCAAGATAACACAACACCGTTCTGCCAATCAACGTGAGGATTATGTTTGGTCAACCAATCATGCCCTAAAATGACGGGTGATTGAGAATGTTCTAATAAAAAGAATTCAATCTCCTCACGATGATTGCCAGAAACAAACAGACTCACAGGGGGAGTGCGATGGGTGATAACAGCCATATGCTGTCCCTTTAAAGTCCAGGCGGAGAGAGAAGAAGACAGAGGAATAAAAGGAATATTCCACGATTCGGCCACACCGACATCCAGAAAACTCGCCTCCGCACCAGAATCCAGCAACGCCTGTGAATGATAAGACTGTTTATAGTTTATGATTACTGGAAGTGTGGTACAGCTTACGGGAGACTTTAATGACGACACGCCCACCGAAACTCCCGAAGTCATCGGCGGGCAGACTCTTTTACCGGACACACAGCAGTGATATGCCCCGCAATACAAGCACAAACCACAGGAAAAGACGACGATGTCTTTCAGTGGCGGTAAGACGGAGCTTGCCCAGTTGCATGGGTTCCTCCATTTGGAGAGAAGATGCGGTGAATTCCACCGGTTCAGAGACGGCGAGATGACGAAACGACCGGCGGATGTCACGTTGACGGTGGCGTGTCTCGATCCTCAACGCCAGGTCGATCGCCGTCTCTAGAGATGTCGGCGGATCCCGTGCAGCGATCTCATCCTGGATGGCAGGGTTGAGACCCTCGAGGAACTGAGCCCGTAATGCAGCGTCATTCCAGCCGCAGGTGATGGCTAGCGACTTGAACGCGATGGCATAATCCGTAACGGAAGAGGTCCGTTGCAAAAGTCTCACTAATTCGGCTGCTGCCATGTCCCCATGAAGCGACCGATCAAATAAACTCAACATCTCCGTTTCAAGAGCCTCAAACGAAGCCGTGCACGAAGCCCTGGCTCCCCATACAGCCATTCCCCACTGCCTTGCCCTTCCGGTGAGAAGTGTCAGTACATACGCCACCTTAGATGATGAAGCGGCGAACCGCCGTGGCTGAAGGGCAAAGACAAGGGAACACTGCTGCAAGAAAGCCCGGCAAGACTTGGGATCGCCGTCGAAGGACGGGGGTGTCGCCGCGTGTGGCTCGCGGTCTGCAGGTGCACTTTCAACCGGTGCAGAAGGAAAACGCTCACCGACCTGGGAAACCATCTGGTCTACCCGGGTACTGAGCTCAGTAAATTGTTCGGACAGGACACGAAAATCTCTGGAAGCTTCATTCAATAGAGATGCATGCTGTTCAATGACCACTCCCTGCTGATGAAGTGCGGTGTACATCGGATCCGAACTCTCCGAACTCGCTGACTCCATCGATGGCGTGCTCATTCTGTCAGAATAAGTCTCGGAGCCAGATGCAAGTTCACAATGTTTATTTTAGAGGAGTAAAGAGAGGGTCAGATGAAGCACAACAGTCACAGTCCACGGCACAGAGACCACCCCGCGGCGTCCCACGAAGTAATCCACTCTGGTCGGTGACCGGGAAGAAATCCTCACACGGCAAGAGACTGACGATAACCTCAGAACACTGGACAGAAGGCAAAACAACGTCCGACAGAAAAAGGCAGCTCACAGGAACCTGGATGATACTGGATCTCGCCTGAAAACAAAGCGCACCAGTAATACCAGAAAACAGAGCACAGTTCACTCCAGGTCAAGTTCACGATATCCACAGGCGGGTAAACTCTGGGCTAAGACGAGCCTCCAGAAGCCTGTGACCGAACCTGAAGAAACAGCAAGAACTACCGACTGGACTAGGACAGCGAGACTAAGACCAACCAAGACAATGAGCACGCGACGAGAGACAGGACAGAGTTCTATAAAAAGAGAACAGCTGATGAGACACGACAGGTGAACAATTACTGAAACGAGTGGGAGGAGCCAGTGAACCAGTGAGGAACCACCACCAACAGGTAAGACATACATACACACACGATCACCCAGGAGTCCTGACAATTCTGTACCTACTTTGACCAATTGCAATTCCTCATCCAAAGCAGTAGACGACTGCTTAATTGATGTTGCAGTTTAATATAATGTTGTTTCGTCTGCATACATGACTGTGCACACTTTAAAACAAGAGGAAGTTTATTGGTAAAAATAGAAAATAGTAATGGTCCTAAACAACTTCCTTGAGGAACACCACATTGCAACTCTTTCACATCTGAAAAACGTCCAATATAAAATACACAATGTCCCCTATTAAACAGATAACTTTTAAACCAATGTACAGTAAAACTGTACAATAAAATCTAACAATACTGTAACTAATTTATTTTCATCAATTTGTGCTAAGCAATCGTCTGTCATCTGTGTTAATGCTGTTCCTGTTGAGTTTCCTTCTCAATGTGCATGCTGAAAATTATTAAACACTTACATTTGCTCACAAACTATTGTTTCCAATACTTTGCTAAGAACCATTAGCAAACTTATTGATCATATTTATGTTCACTTATTTTAATGAAACATAAAACATTATTTTCTTTTTCCAATTAATTTTCCTTACTTAAATTCTTAATTTGCAATTGACCTCCCAATCCTCCTTGCTCCCAGTTCTGTTGGCTGTACCCTTTGAATCTCTTATATGATCGTTTATAAGTTACTTTTGGTTTTTGAAGGGGTTACATGCTTGCTAAATAAAACATAATATATTTTATGCATATGTGCTTAAAGGCCTTAAACTGCTTGAACCCCAATAAATGCTGCTTGCAGCTTTAATTATTATTATTATTATTATTATTATTATTATTATTATTATTATTTTCTAATGGCATCATTAAAGCTTACCCGCAATGAAGTGTTGGATCTTCTATTCGCGGACCCTAATTCTGAAGGGAAATCTGCCTTCAGAAGATGACGATTCTGAAAGTGAAAGTATAGCCCTACACCAAGCACAAACGGTGAATCCTTTGCCCAATGTAGATGGTCCTTTGCCCAATGTCAGTGGTGGAAACAATGTTTCCCGGGGTCGTAGTGTTCATCGCAAAGTGAGCAGGTGTGTTAGTGTTGTGGGGAACGCGGGAGATACCGCGCTAGCCATGAAGCTTTGTCTTCTGACCGTGTGCCTCTCCGCAATCGCGGCGACAGTATTGTGGTGGAGACTTTGTCTAATGCCACTGGGTATGTTAGACGAGGTCGAAGTATTCATAGGACAGTTAGGGGGCAACGTGGAGGCAGGGTGGGGAGTCGCAATGACAATGACAGTAGTCCGAACTGTGCACACTCGGCGGGCGCGCGCGCGTCTGTCTCTCGTCTTGTCTCGTCATCTCACTCATAATCTCTGCCTTGCCGTGGCGAGTGAGCTTTTGAACTAAATAGGTCTTGTTTACTTGTGTTTGTGTGTCATATGAATAATATACATGTGCCCCATACATGGAATCAGAGTGCCTACTGTATGTAGTAAATGGAAAATCTCTACAGCATTCGGTTTGTTTTTACCATTTATTAGTAATGATTTACACAGTTTGTTTACTATTAACTATTTACCTGAGCATTCAGTATTGTGCAATATAGCATACAGAAGATGAGGAACATTTTGGGGGCAAAGAAGTGCTGCATTTTATCATTTAAACATGTGACTTTTCATGAAAATTCTATAATTTACGATGGCCACCACCATATGACGTCATAATATGCAAATTAGATGGGGAAATGTAATCCCTACATAAACTTTAGGTCATCCTTAATATTTCTCTAATTTACAGAAAGTCTCTATCTCTAATTTACAGAAAGTCTATATTTTATCACTTTTAAGATATAGCCTTTTGAAATTAAGATGTCAAAATCGAACGTTTTAGGAAAAAACCTCTGGCGCCTAAAGGGTTAATAATCATTGGTTCTCCATCTCATAAACACTGGTTATCATGCTATCCTCGTATTCTTAATAATTTTATAATAGGAAAAATTACTTTGCAAAAGAATGTGTTTGAATGGAATGAATTGACTTCCATTGAATGTGTGGTTCCCTTTCCTTCAGTCACTACGATTTACGTCAGAGACTGACGAATGGGGTTTTCGTTTAGAAGCCAATCGCCAATGGCGAGCCAATGGCATAAGAATGGTAAATGGATAGACTGCTTTACATAGCGCTTTCAACAGACCCATGGCCACCAAAGCGCTTTACATATTGCCTCACATTCACCCATTCATTCACTCATTCATACACAGATGGCGGTGTCAGCCAATCAAGGCGCCATCCAGCTCTTCGGGAGCAGCTGGGAGAATGCCATGACTTGGCGGTGGAATTTTCATAGCGCAACTCCGCCCCACCTCGTGGGAACATAAGGAGCTGCACAGTAATCTCGTATTATGTTTCTGCTTCAGAGCCGAGTGTTCACTTGCCTTCCTGAACTTCTCTACTCTTCAAGACGAGCGACTCTCCAGAGTGTCAGTGTTATGGCACGTTTCAGCGAGTTCCACATTCCTGTCTGATCTGTGCAATGATCTCGCACAGGGTGCGTGTTCTCCCTGGGCGCTTTGGCATTTCTGCAGAGCTTTCTCCTCTCTAAAAGAGCTACACATGGCAAGTCTTTTTCAAGATGTCTCGCCCGTGTGTTTCTGTGTGCGGTCGGCTGGTTAGTCTATCTGACGGGCATGAAGGCTGTTTGGCGTGCTTGGGTCTTATGCACACCGAGCGCGCGTTTATGAATGCGTCATGTTCCCACTGCGACAGCCATGCTTGCCTGGGCAGCTTAGAGCATCGGGCTTGAGTGGAACCCTCTACCATGTCCCGAGCACTCAAGGCTGGACGATTGGAATCTGGGGGCAGCCCGTGCTGAAAGCGCCTGTCAGCCCCCAATGCCCTTCTTCCTGGAAGTGCATGAGGAGGTGTCTCCATTGACCTTTCACGATCGCTCGGCAGTCTCTTCCGCCTTCACTGCTCTCGACGGTGGTGCAGTGAAAGGGTACACAGGGGTTCCCCCTGTTGAGCATTCTGTTGCAAAGCAACTGTGTCCGCAGAGCGTTTCGACATGGAGTGGTGACCCAAAGCACCTGTCCAAAGCCTGTAGGTTTACGTCTACTATTCTACGAAGACCTATAGAGCCTTGCATACTATGGCCATCCTTCAAGTCCATCAGGCGAAGGTGCTCAGAAACATGCACAAGGGCAATGCTGACCCTGCACTCATGCAAGAGCTGTGTACGGCTACCCACCTTGCCCTACGAGCGACGAAGGTTACCGCACATTCTCTCAGTCAGGTGATGTCCACTGCTGTGGTCCAGAAACATAATTTATGGCTCAACCTGGCATATATACGGGAGGCTGAGTGAACACGTTTCCTCAACTCCCCTATCTCCCAGGCTGGGCTATTCAGCGGGGCAGTCGAGGACTTTGCCCACCAGTTCTCGGCTGCACAGAAGCAGACTGAGGCTATCAAACACATTCTGCCCCGGCAAACACAGATGCCTCATCCCCGTTGAGGCCGCCCTCCTGCGACTCCCGCCTTAGGCTGCGGCATGGAGGATGTCACAGGAAGGCCGCCCAGCACGTCTCTGTCCCTGAGAAGGGCCGCTCGGAGGTGAACTCAGCTCTTTCCCAGGAGATGGTAACAGGAGGGCCGGGGGAGAATCCTCACGGTCGGCGGCACCCTATTCATGGTTAAAGTAAGAACTGACATATTCACCTCTGAGCCCCAAGAAGGTGCGGTTGGCAGTGTGCAACGCACAGCCTCGCCACTCTCAGCCCCCTCTGTCGCCAGACCCCTGTCAGACGAGACCCTGCCCAAACCTCGGGATGCTTCAATGCCACCCATGTCAGTGCTGGTCCTGTTTCTGGGAATCTGGCTAGAGCTTCCCAATCTGTCTAGTGATTCAGTTCGCACGGTCTCCTTCCTGGTTTCGGGGAGTCCGCTATACCATGGCAGGTGGCAATGCCCCTGTCATACGTGCTTACGAGCATTTATTCATCTTTGTGTTGTTTCAAACCTTTGTCTTTCTTTCTTACATGTGTAAAAACTACAGTAGATATTACAGAATGACAGGCTCAATCACCATTAATTTTCACTGAATGGAAAAAAGATACAATAAAAGTGAATACTGTGAATAAAGTGGCTGTCATTCTGCCAAATATCTTTTTTTGCATTCCAGATATGAAAGTAACTCTTATAGGTCTGGAACAATAAGGGTGAGTAAACAATGACAGAATAGGGATGGGACGATTACCATTTTCACAATAAACCATGATAAAATGTACTGACGGATAGTATTATCGTTTAAAATGTAATTATCATTCAAACTGTTTGATTATCGTGATTTTGAAAACTCGCTGTAATTCCTGTCCAGCCAACATCAGTCTGACGCAGCGCACAATGTTGTTTTTTGAACAAGAAAAAATGTCAGAGGGCAGTGACAGCGCTCAGGAGATTTTTCAGCCGAACCAAGTCTGAGTTGTGTTATATTTTGGCTTTTACAAAAGTTCTGAGGGAAACTTAATCGAGTGTGGTCACCCTGTCTGCAGAACATGCAAAAAGAAAGTCGTCTTTGTGAACCTACTGATCACCTTCTGTTGTATAGCGAACGCAAGTTAACTTTGACCTCAATACCAAAACTATGTCTGGGGAATAATTGGACACAAAATGTTGTTTTGAGTTGAAATATTTGATATTCACTCACTCACTTGAAATTAACGTGAAACTTCCACAAAGAAAAGTTTGCAGCAAGTGGCTTTGAGCCAAAGACGAACAAACAAGTTCAGACAAGACTATTAAGAGACATTTAAGGGATAATAATGTATATTCATTGTACACTTATTACACAGATTTTCTTTACCACATAAAAAATGACGGGGACATATTGAATTGAGATTAAGGTTTTAAATCTTACCTGTTTATAAATTGATTTTGTACAGCGTTCAAAACAATCGTCCAGACAAGATGATCACAACATTATAGTAGCATTAATAGTAAAGTCCTCTCATTTCATTTTCAACACAAACAAAAACGAGAGAGCGCGTCTGTTGTGATGGATGTGTACTGTTATAATACGATGATATTGACGGCGGTAAATCATTTTGGTAACTATAATCATGAGATTAAATTTTCATACCGTCGCATCCCTCGGACAGAATAATTTTTTATTATTATTCATTGAACCCTAAAATTGCTGGTTTGATCCCAGCAGTCGCCTCCACCAGTGAGTCCTTGAGCAAGGCACTTTACTCCATGTTGCTCTAGGGGGAATTTCCCTGTAATAAGTGCACTGTAAGTCGCTTTGGATAAAAGCGTCTGCCAAATGCAGAAATGTAAATGTAAATGTACATTTTACAAAGTAGTGCTGTTTTCTCTTTCAGATTCACCTGTAAACACAGAGACGTGTGGGACAGGAAATCAAAGGACTGAAGATTTTAAATCAAATGATTCTATAAAGGTGAACATTCACAAAAATTCTTGTTTAAAAGACTTTTTTAAAAATGATGCCATGTTCTCCCATTATCTGTGTCACTGCACGTAGATCTCACACATAGCCTACTGAAGAAGTTATGTGAAGTCTTAAAAAACATTTGGGACTGTTATAGTCAAGTTCATTAGCATGTTACTGGAAAATAAGAAATTATATATAATCTGACTCAAATTTAGCAAGGTTTGGACCAATTTTGTAAGGTAAAATTATTTAAAGGTTAAGCAAAGGTATAATAGTTTAAGTGATTTTATAACCAGTAGGTGTCCCTGTTCCCAAACTGCTCAGTGAATCTGAAATGGTGCCAAAATGCAGATTATTTGAATAAATAGATTATTTGATTATCTGACAAAATGTGGAAAATCTAGCCACTGATTTAACAAATATCATTGTTTAATTTCAATGATAAACTAAAAAATGAAAATCTATATTATTTTAATAATATCATAATTACAATCCTGAAAGAGAAAGATAACTAACGCAGACAGAAATTAAAACATCTGCTAATATGGCTAAGTTTAAGATAAAAAGCAATGACAATCAAATCAATACTGAATGTGATTCCATGAGAATGGAACTGAATAAAATAAATCTATTATTATTGTGTCTGTTAAACAGAGAGAAAAGGACATTGGACCACACCAACAGCAGCAAAAGACTGAAAGAGAAAACATAGAGCATCTATTATTTCACAGACTTCATCTTCACAGGAACGATAAACTAAGAGCGGGAGGCATTCTTCAGATAACTAAACATTCATTACAGTCCCATGAATCTTGTGATGAAAAAGAGCTGGTTTTGAGTTTCATACAAAAACTACTGATGATGAACTACAGAGCAAGATACATTAACGTTAATATCAATGAACAGGATCATACACAACAAAGAGATAATGACTCATCTGAAGATAGTGGTGATATATTCAAAGCAATGTCTTTGTGTAACAAAGGAACAAGCAAATCTGATCGAATCCACCCGATGGATGTTCAGATGGCCGTGTTTCATTGTGCTGATGGTTTCCTGAAGCAGCTGATGGTCACTAAACTGTCCCAGTGTCAGTACGCTCTGCCTCTGCTTGTTCCTGATCCGTTCACACGACAGATTGAGTTTCCTCTCTGGACATTCAGACAAATCAACAAGAGCTGGAAGAAAAACAGCAATGATAAAATCATCAGTCAAACCCAGCCAGTCTATAAGGCACAAACTCCAATGGTGTTTTTCTTCAGGTTTGGCTGTGTGTCTTCATCCAAGTCTCAGCTGATGAACAGTCTGATCAATGAGAAACACAACACGTTCTTCCACAGGAACTGCCCAAGCAGCAGCAGAACCAGAGTCCTGATGGACGGAGTGGTGGAGATCGCCTGGTTCTGCCCCTCCTCTGGGAAAAACACGGATAAATTCACTGACTGTGTTGCGTTCTGTGATCTACACGGAGATGCAGGAGACCATGAGAAACAGCTGCAGATCCTCACTGAAATGGCCTCAGTCAATGTTGTTCTTCTACCACAACTTCAGGAAAATGACAGAAGTGCAGAAAAGATCCAGAACCTGTTCAAAATCACAACGCCGCTTATTTGTCTCTTTACGGAAGAAGAATATACTGTAATGAAGATGAAGAAAGGGAAATTCAAGATTGGTCTGAAGGACAGAAATCAGTCAGATGTATCTGAAGAACTCAGAGGAGCTATAAATGATTGTCTCTCAGAATCATCTTCCACTTTCAGACTTGAAGATGTGTCCAAACACTCAGACATCAGAGTAGATGAGAAAGAAGATGATGAGTGCAGGAGAGGAAGAGAAGCAGCACAGCAGATGATGAGTTTACTGAAGAATAAAGATCTGACAGAAATCAAAGAATCGTTTCTGCCCTGTCAGGGGAAACTGTGGCGCCATTGGTGTCAGAAGAACAAAGAACTGCATCGACCTCAAGGAGATGAGACAGAAAATGACATCAGTAGAAAACGAACAGAGATGAATAAAATCCGTCAAGAGCAGCATAAATCTGACATCTGTGAGTTTATTAAGCTCTTTATTCAAGAAATGAACTCAGACGATGAACATGAGAAGATGTTTTTTCTGAAATATCTTGGAATCCTTCTTGATGAATATATCTCAGCTGATCTTTCTGCTCTACTCCAAAAGTATAATGAAAAGTGGTCAACAGTTGTAAAACTGAAAGAGAATCATGATAAATCTGAGCAACTCAAGACTGAACAAGCAGAACTTGAGAGAATATCTGAGGATCTTCAAGCTGCATCCTTTGGTCTGGAGCACATCATGAGAGAGATCGGTCAGATCTATGAATCATGTTCATCTGTGAAGAAGAACAAGAAAGACCTGCAGTTTAACTTCTCTTCTCTCCCGAGTCTTGCAGCAGAGATGATGATCTCTGGGTTTCCACTGGAGCTGATGGATGGAGATGCTGCTCATGTTCCTGTGATCTGGATCTCTGCTGTTCTAGATCAACTCATCCAGAAACTGGGAGACCAGAGAGTCTTTGTGCTGTCAGTATTAGGGCTTCAGAGCTCTGGGAAATCCACCATGCTCAATGCCATGTTTGGACTCCAGTTTGCCGTCAGTGCTGGCAGGTGCACCAGAGGAGCTTTCATGCAGCTGGTCAAAGTGTCAGACAAGATGAAAACACAGATGAAGTTTGACTATATTCTGGTTGTTGATACTGAAGGTCTCCGTGCTCTAGAACTGGCTGGAAGATCAACAAGACATCATGACAATGAACTGGCCACATTTGTTGTTGGTCTTGGAAATCTGACCTTGATCAACATATTTGGAGAAAACCCATCTGAGATGCAAGACATTCTTCAGATTGTTGTTCAGGCCTTCCTGAGGATGAAGAAGGTCCAACTGAATCCCAGATGTGTGTTTGTGCATCAGAACGTCTCAGACGTCACAGCTGGAGAGAAAAACATGGAGGGAAGGAGACGACTGCAGAAGACACTGGATGAGATGACAAAACTCGCTGCTAAAGAAGAAGTCTGTGATGCAGAAAGTTTCAGAGACATCATTCAATTTGATGTTCAGAACGATGTGAAGTATTTCGCTCAGCTCTGGGAGGGCAGCCCACCGATGGCACCACCAAACCCAAACTACTGCGAAAATGTACAAGAGCTAAAGAAATCAATTCAAACTTATGCCTCAAAATCACCTGGAATGATTCTGAAAGACTTGAAAGACCGTATTAAAGATCTCTGGGAGGCTTTACTGAATGAACGATTCGTCTTCAGCTTCAGAAATTCTCTGGAGATTTCAGCCTACAGGAAACTGGAGACTGAATACAGCAAGTGGTCCTGGAGTCTTCGCAGTGCCATGAGGGAAACTGAGAACAAACTACACAACAAAATAGAAAATGAAACAATTCATGAGGTTGAGGAAACTGATCTTCAAAGAGAACTGAAGAAGACAAGTGAAGAGGTGGAGAAATCAATGTCTGAATTCTTTGAGAAAGACAAAGATAAAGATATACTGATTCAGTGGAAAACATTTAAAATCAAAATCAAGGAGCTTCAGGAAAACATTGTGAGAGAAACAAAGAGGAAATTGAATGAGATCCTTCAGCAGCGAGACATGAAGAAAGAGATTGATGCTCAGAGGACAAATCATGAAAACACTCTCTTTGAAAAGAGCAAAGAACTTGCCTTAAAACTCAAAGACAAAGCAAATGATGAAGAAACACTGAAGACAGAGTTTGATTTGTTTTGGAAACAGAGTGTTAAGAAGATCATCTCAGACACTTCTCCAATCAAAGACATTAATATAATGAGAGATGTGAGAGAGCTTCTTCGTGACACCCATGGAAGTGTTTCAGTAGACCACAGGAGGGAGAGCAGAGATATCTTTACTGTGCCAAATTATTCAGATTACGTAAAGATAAAGAAATCCAGTGGAGTTACAGGAGTTTTGACAAATGCCATGAGATCAGCTCAGAAGACGCTTGGTTACATTCTATATAAAGAGGGTGAAGCCCAAATAAGAGCATTAGTCACAGATGTTTCTCAGCAGACAGACAAAACAATTCAGTCATTTCACATTTCAAAGATGGGCTACAACATCAGCTGCATTAAAACACTCATAGATTACATCAAGGCTAGAGTAATACAACATGAGGAAGGATCAGTGCAATATGAGTTCAAGAATGAATTCTTCATGGATTTGGTCCTTTCCATCTATGAGAGAGCAAACAAGACGATCACTGACCAACACAGACTGTTCAAGGAAGCCAATGATCCTGTAATATATGTTGAGAAAAAGAGAGAAGAGTACTATAGTATTTTTAAAAAACATCTCAATGGAGCCGCATCAGCTGCCATTTTTGGTGAGATCATCTGTCAGAAACTGAAAGAGCCCATAGAGCAGAGCGTCTACAAGAAGACGGCCAGAGAACTGACAGCTGAAATTAGATCAAACTGGCAATCACTGAATGGAAACAGATCAAAACTGGAGAAACACATCCTGAAGACACTGGCAGAACTGGAGTATTTCGACAAATACATGAACTACATTGATAATCCCAAAGAATACTTCAAGAGTTTCATCAGAGAGGAAGTCATTCAGTACATCAATGATAAGTTCAGCATCAGTGTTTTACCCAAGATGAAGGAGAAAATTGAACTCCTGCAGCAGAAGATCATGACAGCAGCTCATGCATCTACTGAACATGTTCAAGAGAACAGAGGAGATGTTGGTTTGTGGTTGAAGAGTTTCACACAGCATCTCTCAGAAGTGCTGATCTTCTCTGAAAAAGACCTCAGTGGAGTGAAACATGATGATGTTGATGATTTCAACCTCCTAGAAGATGTGATAAGACAAGAACTTCCTGCTATAATGTCTGATATCAGCGATAGATTTAACACCGAGACATTTGACAAAAAACTGGACCTTAAGTTCAGGCCAGATGAGCTTCTGATTGACCACTTCTGTCAGTGCTGTTGGGTTCAGTGTCCGTTCTGTGGAGCCATCTGCACCAACACCATAGAAAACCATGATGAAGATCACAGCGTTCCTTTCCATCGTGTTACTGGAATAAAGGGGTGGCATTTCAGGGGTTCAACAAACCTGTGTACTAATATCTGCACATCAGCGGTGGCGAGCAGTCGCTCTTTTTATCCCAATTCCTCAGATGATACACTCCTCTACAGAGAATACAGAAAGGCAGGAGGAGTTTATGGCGACTGGAGCATCACCTCCGACCTCTCTGAGCTGCCCTACTGGAAGTGGTTTGTGTGCAGATTCCAGAAAGATCTGGAGAAATACTACAGTAAAACATTTGAGAAGTGGGGTGAGATTCCAGATGGATGGAAAAAATACTCAAAAGAGGAAGCTCTTGAGAGTTTACATAATTTTTAATAAATGTGAAATGAAGAGTTATAGTTGTC
This sequence comes from Gobio occitaniae, assembly GCA_033150135.1. Classification (NCBI taxonomy): domain Eukaryota; kingdom Metazoa; phylum Chordata; class Actinopteri; order Cypriniformes; family Gobionidae; genus Gobio; species Gobio occitaniae. Next base: position 17,618 of record JARQWZ010000794.1, read on the forward strand.
TCTAAATTGTCCAATTAGCCAACATTCAGACAGTTTATATTTTACAGCATTTAATTTAATTAAATTTAATATATAATGCACATGAAAATATTTTGATTGGTTTTGGAGAAGGGCTGTTTATCCCATCATTCATTTAACACAATATAAATCATTAAAATAAAGATTATAAACTTCTAAAAAAAATGGAGCATGGCAAAAAAGAATAATCTAGTATTACTATAGAACAACTATTACTATTACTCCAAAACTTTGTATATTTTTATTTACTTTATGTAATTCTGTTTGAATACTTTAAAAATCAACATTAATGTTTTGTGGTGTAATGTTGGGAGCAGTCTGAGCTGTAGTAGATTTCACTTGTAAATGATCAAAACACAAATGCCAAAAACAAAAAATGCCAATAATGGGCAAGTAAATTGAATAACAGAATTAATATTATACTGTACACGATAAATTAACAATAAATGAGATGAAACTGAAACATTTGAATGATTTACTGTAGCTAAAGCATTAAACATTGTAATCTTAAAGCATAGACATGAAACAACTGTTAAGAAATAAACAATGATTAATTCACCTAAACCTGTTTGACTGACTTTCTTCTGCAGAACACATATTTTGAAACATGTTTTTGTCATTCTCATAACATAATTTAGGCAATTATAATTGCAGTGTAATGTGATGAAGTCAAGATGGATTTTGTTGATACTGATTTCATTTGATTGGTGTAACAGCATTTGTGTATGTAATTAAAATATGTTCAGCAGTATCAATTATGCAAGGAATGCAATTCAGCCACTGATCTATATAAACGACTGGATTGCTCAGGACGTTCTGAAGCCACCGGACGTGTTCCAGCGGCCATCTTACTATTCCCTACCAACAGAGGGAATCATTATTGACTTACGGCCAAAACATTGACCTAAAAATCACATGATTTGTAGCATCTCAATCTCACAGGATTAGTTTTACAATATATGTATGTAAATTAATAGTTACTTCTCTATATAGATCAGTGTATAACGCAGCTCTACAGAAAACATCATCCAGTTCAATTAAGTTCAAGTTTGGTTGTCATCCAGTAGCGTCAGTGCATTTAAATAATCGAATATTATACATCTTTTAAAACCCAACTAAGCAAGACAAAAACAGTGGCAGTACATCCTCTATCAGGTGACAAAAATTGAGAAAATAAAAAAATCAGACTCTGTCAGGGACCAGTTATCCTGGTCTAAATGAACAAATGCAGTGCGATATGGAGCTGATAGAGCTTTAATGCAAAGTTAGTATGTCCAGTGTCATGAATTGTATGGTTTTACAAGGCATAATAAAATCATCAGGTGTGCATTTCCCATACAACAATGTAACTCGCTGTTTAACTACCATTGTTGGTTAATGATGTCATGCAGGTGGTTTGAGATTAAATTAATGTCAGATTTTTTGCTTAATAAATTACAGACATGGCATCTGAGGATTCCCTTTTTCCCCTTAGTTAATTTGCTTTATTTCCATATTCAAGTACATATGCACATGCACACTATTAAAAAACGTCTCTTTAAATCTCTTGACAAACTAAAATATGTAATTTAAATTTGTATATATTTGAAATGAAAGATATAGATTGTACTGAATGTCAGCTTGCTTATTTTGCTAAAGATAAGGATTTATTAAATCCACGTCATAAGAACAAGAAACTATGCTTCACAGCTCGAGAGCTGTCGTTCCAACCACACTGCTTTGAGATGCTGTTTTAGGAAAAATAGTGTGAAGTGGTTTTTTGGATTTTATTGGTTCTATTGTTTTGTTGGGGTAACAGTTTAGGACCCAGGACCAGTAGTGAAAAATGAAGACCAGGAGTCAGGAGTCAGATTAATTAAAGAAAATTTTACTGAAGAATAGTTTGCTGTTTCATCAGCAGAAGCCAGCTCAAGAGGAGTTCGTAGGCCGCACTCCCTCTAACAGTCTCCCCGCCTCCGTCTAACGTACATACAATTTTCTGAACAGTTATACTGTTTTCAAGGTCTAGACACGTCATTACTGCCATGTGGAATGATTCTGATTGGTTCTAACAACATGCAATGTAAGCAACTTTCCACACGTAGACAGATAGGAGCATATATCTCTAAAAATGCGTAGACTTGATGTCGCCCAGGCCCAGATTAATCTCCAGTGACCTCGGAGGTCACAGAAAAGACGCCTCCAAGTCTAGAATCGTCTGCCGAAAGGACCATCTCCAATACTGGATCTGCACAAATCATACAACGCACATACACAATACTCCAGAGAATACCAGTTTCCATCAAGGTCGGGACATCTTAACTAACTATCAACAAAATCCTTCTCCAAAACATGCTGATACTAACTCTAATTCAGAAGTGACTTTATTCTATTCTATAAAGACAGAAGATATATCAAAGAGGTACATTTTCCCCTGAGTCCCCAAAGAATCCAGGGATGACCCCGGGGGGTCACCTCAGGAAGACATATAGTTAACACATGCTGATCTCGTTTGACTCCCTGGAGTGTTATTACTGCACCAAGGGCATCTGCCTGCCAGCACGTCTTGACACAGACATCAGAGCAGCACCTCAACAATAGGAATTCAAAAGCACAGCAAAAACACTTCAATCATCAAAATCACTCATTGAATACAAAGAGGATTAAATATAAAGAGGTTATATGTGAATTGATTTAGTAAATGTAGGAAATTGTTATAACTTGATTATCATTCATTCTTATTTTAATATTGAACATAAAATCATTCTTGAAGGATATGTGTCTGATGAAGAGACAAGTGATGTTTGGCTTGACCCTTGACCCTTCAGTTTCACATAGTTTTTTCATATTTTCATAGATTTAGCTATTCTAAAACAAAGTATGTATACTGCATGATTTTTTGCAATGTAAAGTCACAAGAGGCCTCTCATATTTTCCAAATCTCTTGTGCTGTTAATCATGGTATCACGGGGGTGGGAATATACATGGAAATGATTCAGATGACATTATGCATAGTAAAACTAGGCGTTGTAAGCTCCATATATAGTTATTTCAGGAAGGCGCCAGGGTGGAGATGCAGGTGCGCACAATCTTCCACTGACTGGGATTTATAAAGGGAACTCTGCGCATCTTTTGGTGTATGCATAAATCGGAAAACTTTTGCACATGCAAAATCTAGCTTTTGTGCATATGCACACTTGTAGGATGAAATCTATGGAAAGTTTTATTCATGAAGCCCCCTGGTATTCATCAGTGTCTAAATTCACACAGTTTTTTTATATTATAAATGTTTCATAATTTCAAGCTAGTTGACAGTATCACAAGCACACCTGCATGTACTAAAGTATTTAGCACAGAGACGATCACTGCGCTGAAGAGAGCACATCCAATACTTTTTTATTAAAAATAATATATAGTCTTAATGTTGTTTGGCCAATCGTCAGCCTCAGCACAGGCTCTACTCTTCAACACAACAGTAACCCCAAAAATTCACACACACCAGAAAAATGTTTAAATTACAAAATAATACAACTTAAAACACCAACAGATATCCCCCTATATTAATATTGAGCAAAACACATGAAATAACACTTAATTTTAACATTTACTCTCCTTTAACAGGTGTATATATGTGTGTGTGTACATACATTCACATTTATATGGGAACATGTTTGTGCAATATATGTACACAATAAAGGATAACATTTTATGAATATTATATGTAATGCTATTTTGTCTTCATTTTTATATGTATCAATGGTAACACCTTGGTATGGGGAACACATATTCACTATTAACTATGACTTTTGCCTCAATAAACTCTTAATTTACTGCTTACTAATAGTTAGTAAGGTTGTTGTAGCTAGTGCCCTAGGCCCGTGGGGTTGTGGGGCTCTAGACGAGATCATGAAAACTGGCCCCACTGGAGGAAAAACTATCATAACAATTTTACGAGTGAAGAGAAAGCACATAAAATATCAATATTTAAGTGTATAAATATGTATTACGGGTAATATGTTTAACACACATATGAAAACATTTAAACAGATTTAAACAAGAGTGCAAGTGAGCTTGAAAAATGAAACTAAATACATGAAACAAATAAATAAAATAAAATGTGTCAATAGTACATACAAAATAAATAAATAATAAAAATATAAGGCTACAGATCGGTCAATATTTAAGTGTAAAAATTTGTATATTAAGTGTTAATTTAGCATACATATGTAAACATATTTAAACAGTTCAACTAAAAGGCCTGTAGGTGGCACGCCGCCTTCATTTAACCAACACTGATAACTTCATCAGACAGTAATACAAATAACTATACCAAATGCAAGAGTGGATAATTCTTTAACTTAGCATGCAGAGTATGGTCCAATGTTTCCCTCAAATGTGACACAAGCAATACATAATGTGCTATTTATAGCAGTCAAATAAGCATACCTTTACTTTTTAGCTTGTCTTTCTTCCTGTTCTCTTCTCTCCTTTTTCCGGCTTCGGAAAGATAGCGTTTGGATGCCATTTCTACCACAACGTCAAAATCTATTCTTCTTTTCATTTAAATTAACTAAAAAGTAGCATGGTGTACGAAGAGACGTGACGGCGTTAAGAGAGACCAAAATAGTGAATCCAAATAGTGAAGCCAACATTACCATAGAGATTCGAAAATTTGGTATTTATTTTTGACAGCACTTTTTGTGTAATATAAAATGCTTAATAAGCAATTAAGCATTAATGAAGAGTAAGCACGTCAGTAAAATATAACATTTTTCACGTTTCTAACGAAAGTGAGCATTTTGGAGAGCAGTGTTGTGGAATCTGTGTGTGTGAATACTGTGATAATTAGATTAGATTAGATTAGATTAGATTCAACTTTATTGTCATTACACAAGTACAAGTACAAGGCAACGAAATGCAGTTTAGGTCTAACCAGAAGTGCAATAGCAGCAAGTGCAGGATATACAATGGATGCGTAAGTGCAGGACATGGATATGTACTGAATATATATAAATATGTATAAATAGAGAGTTGTCTTACTATAAACAGAACTGAATTTACAGGTGAATATGTACAGTGAATAAATATACAGATGGCTATTACTATAAACAGAATTTACAGGGGAATATGTACTATGAATATAATATACAGATGGCTATTACTTTAAACAGAATTTTACAGATAGAGGTATACAATAATATGTTAGGCTAATATGAGGAATATAGCAGTGGATTAGGGTAGTGCAATAAATTATGGACAGAGCTATCCGAAAAAAAAAAAAAAAAAAAAAAATAAGTGGAAAGTGCAGTGGAAAGTGGTTGTATATTACAGTTAGAAGTACGGTGCAAAATGCAAATGTAAACATTGGTACTATAAATACAGTCGGCAGTGCAAATGAGCATAATCCAGTTAAGATATGGCAGTGCAAGATGCATATGTAAACAGTTGTTACTGTGATAAACAGTCGGTAGTGCAAATAACAAAGTGAAGGCAGATGTGAGGTAGGAGAGTTAGCAGTTTATGAGGGAAGTGGATCAACGGGGGTTTGAGTTCAATAAAGAGACAGCTCTGGGGAAAAAACTGTTCTTAAGTCTGCTGGTCCTGGTCCGGAGGATCCTGAAACGCCTGCCGGAGGGCAGGAGAGAAAACAGTCTGTGGGCTGGGTGAGAGGAGTCCTTGAGGATGCTGCGAGCTCGATGCAGGCAGCGTTTCCTCTGGATGTGCTCGATGGCAGGCAGTGGAGTCCCTGTGATGCGCTGGGCAGTTTTCACCACCCGCTGCAGTGCCTTGCGCTCCGCAACAGAGCAGCTCCCATACCATACTGCCACACAGTTGGTCAGGATGCTTTCTATTGCGCAGCGATAGAAGTTCACCAGGATAGCCGAGGAGAGCTGATTCTTCCTCAGTGTCCTCAGGAAGAAGAGGCGCTGGTGAGCCTTCTTGACCAGGCTGGAGGTGTTGGTCGTCCACGACATGTCCGCCGAGATGTGGGTCCCCAGGAACTTGAAACTGGAGACACGCTCAACAGCCATTCCATTGATGTGGATGGTGTCGTGTGTGCCTCTTGACTCTTTCCTGAAGTCCACGATGAGCTCCTTCGTTTTGGTGGTGTTGAGGAGCAGGTTATTATCAGCGCACCATGTGGCCAGGTGCTGGATCTCTTCCCTGTAGGCAGTCTCATCGTTGTTGCTGATGAGCCCAATCACCGTAGTGTCGTCCGCAAACTTGACGATGGAATTAGATCCATACACAGGCTTGCAGTCGGAGGTGAAGAGGGAGTAGAGAAACGGACTTAGCACACAGCCCTGTGGTACGCCAGTGTTGAGTGTGATGGACGTGGAGCAGGTGGATCCTGATCGAACATTCTGGGGTCTGTCAGTTAGGAAGTCCAAAATCCAGTTACACATTGAAGTGTTGATGCCCAGGTCTCCAAGTTTGGCAATTAACTTGGATGGGATGACAGTGTTGAATGCTGAGCTGAAGTCAACAAACAGCATACGTGCGTAAGTGTTTTTATTGTCCAGGTGAGTGAGCACAGAGTGGAGTGCCATGGAAACGGCATCCTCTGTGCTCCTATTGCTACGATAGGCAAACTGGTGTGAGTCCAATGTGGATGGTAGAGAGTCTTTTAGGTGTTCTAGGACCAGCCGCTCAAAGCACTTCATAACGATGGGTGTGAGTGCTACGGGGCGGTAGTCATTAGGGCACCTCGGGCTAGAGCTTTTCGGCACTGGCACAATGGAAGTGCGTTTAAAGCATGTCGGTACAGCTGCTTGGGCAAGAGACAGGTTGAAAATGTCTGTAAAAACCCCAGCGAGCTGCTCCGCACATGCCCTGAGCACACGTCCAGGGATGTTGTCTGGTCCAGCAGCCTTGTGCGCGCTGATCCGGCTCAGTGACTTGCAGACATCTGTGGAGGAGAGTGTGATTGGTGGGTGGTCAGCTGAGGGTTTGAGCTTGGTGGCAGTTTCTCTGTTGTCTCTTTCAAAACGAGCATAAAAGTAATTTAGCTCGTTCAGGAAGTTGACATCAGTGGCTGCGGGGGTGGAGTGGGGGGGTTTGTAGTCACTGATGGCCTGAATGCCCTGCCACATGCGTCGAGGGTCAGAGTTGGAAAAGTGACCCTCTATCTTTAGCTTGTAGCAGTGCTTGGCCTTTTTGATGCCCCTCTTCAGGTTAGCTCTGGATGTACTGTAGGCTTGTGCATCTCCTGATCTGAAGGCAGTATTGCGTGACTTCAGCAGGAGTCGAACTTCCCTGTTCATCCAAGGCTTCTGATTTGGGTATGTGGTGATCTGTTTCTGGGTTGTAACACTGTCGATGGTGGTATTGATATGATCCAATACAGAGGAAGTGAATGAGTCAATGTCCGTGTGAGCGCCACTGGTGGCTTGAGAAGCAAACATACTCCAGTCTGTGTTTAGAAACCTTTCCTGGAGTGTGGAGTCTGCCCCCGCAGGCCACACCTTGATGGTCTTTACTGATGGTTTCACACGGTTGATGAGGGGTGAATATTTGGGTGATAGAAACAAAGAGAGGTGATCTGACTGTCCCAGGTGGGGGAGGGGTGTTGCAACGTAAGCTCCCGCCATGTTTGTGTAAACATGGTCTAAGGTTTTGTTTCCTCTGGTGTGGCAGGAAACATGCTGGTGAAACTTGGGTAGCACTGACTTTAGGTTTGAATGATTAAAGTCACCTGCAACAATAAACGCAGCTTCCGGGTGATCAGTCTGTTGTTTACTGATGGCTGCGTGAAGTTCTTTCATAGCAAGCTTGGCATCAGCATCCGGAGGAATATAGGCCGCAGTGATAATAGTGGAGGTGAACTCCCGCGGTAGATAAAACGGTCTACATTTAACCATGAGAAACTCCAGGTTAGCTGAACAATGACTCCCAACAATAGCAGAGTGTGTGCACCAAGCTTTGTTAATATAAATGCACAATCCACCCCCTCTGCTCTTTACGGTACTCAGACCCTTTTCACAGACTGTGGGTAGGATTTGGGGATGTAGAATATAGTCATGTAAAATAAAGCATTAAAATGTGCTTTATAAGTACTAATAAACATGCAAGCTAATAAGCAACTAGTAAAAAGTGGGATTGTTCCCCATACGAAAGTGTTAATCGGTCAATATACAGCCATGATCAATGCATATAGCAGTATATTATAAGCACTAGTTTCCCACTCTGTAAACAATTGCCAGGAATTTACAGGATTAAAGAGTATTATGTTCCAGTAAATTACTGTAGTCAGAAATGTACAGTGAAATTAATGCATGCTGGGTCATTTTCTTTTACGAATTACTGTTAATCAACAGCAGAATGATGCTGCCACCACAGTAATAATTACTGCTCTTCTTTTACCGTGAATTCACATGATAAAGTTGTCTTTAACCACGACACTGTAAGAAATTATATTGTTCAGTACTGTAATGGTTTGGAAGTCACCATGATTGTGATCAGTGTTATATTTGCTAGGGATCTTGGACCTTGTATATTCATATTCAAATTTCTGATCTAGCCAAGTCAGAAGTGTGACAAATGAAAAATAAGTTAAGTGGCTGATTTTAAGTTAGTCAAACTATACTAATATTTGTGTTATTTCAGTATGACGATTTACCAACATCTTATTTCAAATTCATAACTGTTTGTAGATTGAACTGCTGAGATTTATCTTTGAAAGGCGTGACATCATCTTACAATACCTTTTTTCTTTTCTCCTAATGATGCACAGACATCTATACATCAATACTACAAAACACAACAATGGTGACACAAAACAAATAATTATAATAAAAAAGATAAACTCTGAAGATTACAAAATAAACCAACAACACAAACTGCCTAAAGTGAACCAAAAATAAGTTCAACAGATACAAGATAAAACCAAACCAACAAGAAACTCCACAGCACAATCTATTCATGCCGCACTGCATGCTGGGGTCTGAGCTGTTTTGGGGCCCTTTAGAAGTTGACATGCTCTGACATTTGTGCTTTTTTCAGTTGCTTGTAAACATATTAATGGCAAAAGTGTCATTACACTGTATTCAGCACAAACTGGGCTATCATAATATGTGAGAAACAGGTATATACTTGCATGCATTTATGAGAGAATAACATTTATGCATGGTTTAAAAAAACACACACAAATATGTGTCAGCAAGACATTTGATTAATGGGTGTTGTTGCCTAGAGTTTTTGCCTCAAAATTATATAAAAATAATCATGCCTACTCATTCACATAAAACAACATATTGATTTAAATTTTGTCAGACACTTTTTGTTTACAAGGGCTATTGCGTGGGGGTGTGAATAATCATGAATAATGCTGTGATTTACACTTGAGAAGACAAAGAAACGCATAATGAATGAGCCTTTGAGTCAGGTATGTGAGAGGGAACTACAAGAAAGAATATAAGGACAAAATAAATATTTTATATATATTATATATATATATATATATATATATATATATATATATATATATATATATATATATATATATATATATATATAGTAGTTTATTTAGAGTATAATGTAGTTAAAAATATCAAGCCTGCATTTATGTAATCAAAAATACAGAAAAAAAACTAATATTGTGAAATATTACAATTTAAAATAATGTTTTTCTTTCTCAACAAGGGAGTCAGAATTACAATGAAATGAAATTTTGATTAAACCAAGTGATAGAAGGGCAAGAAAAGACATTCACGCAGTATAATATATAACCCACACCATTGAATTCAGTCATTGGGCCAGTGGATGGTCCTTACAGTACGGCAATACAACACAGGACATGGTCGACGTTGAGAGAGTTATTAAAGCAATAAGCTGATTGATTTGATCATGCATACAGTTTTATCTGCATTAGAAGTCTGATTGTTTGAGTCTTTTACAGTTTCTTTCTCATAATTACTCATCATACTAAAGCTAAGACGCACCGCAGCCTGTATACAGTTAGACTTCTTTGCAAATGGATCCAGAAGTGAAATACTCAAAGAGTGTATCCTAAGACAGAAGACACCACAGACTTCAACTACACCATCTACCCCAACGCCAACACGGCTGACAAAAAGTCATGCAAAATCTGACATGAAAGAAAAATGTAAAAATGTGTACGTTTTTAAGTCTAATATGAAGGTTCTGATTGGTTGAGAGCGGAGCGGTTTGGTTTGGACAGATTTTAACTGCTATTGTACAGATCCAACATTACTGGAAGTCAAATCTCATCTGTCTTTCAGACGTCAGCTGCTCAGACTCTGAATATAAGAACAAATTATATTAGGCACATTAGGCAGTGCATTACAGTGATTTTACCATCATTTTGATTGATTATTGATTATAATTCATATAATGATTATAATTGATTATTGATAATTATTTGTTACCTAGGAATTGTCACTCGCCTTGTTCAGTGAGACGTCATGCTTTCATTCTCTATAAAAAAGATACAATAAAAAACTGAAATAAAACTAAAAAGGACAAAGAAAATGTTCTGTTATTCTGTATTCAAAGCTCAAATGTATGTGTGTGTGTGTGTGTGTGTGTGTGTGTGTGTGTGTGTGTGTGTGTGTGTGTGTGTGTGTGTCCAAAAGTTACTTAACTAAAACTGACAAAACCTCCATTGACATCCTCCAACAGAGAAATGATTGAAAAATAAAATCTAATTTCTAAAAATGCTAATGTTTTCTTTTAGGGATTGAGTCAGTCTGTAGTCGGGTCAATGACAAATAAGAAAAATAATACTTTAAGATATAAAAAAAAATTTTTTTAGGCAAAAGAGTTTTAAAATGCATTTTTATGTCCAAAAATTTTATGGTGTTGATTCATATTGGTTTTACAGCTTTTAAGACAGCATTAATTCATTATTAAACAAGATTTCTGATTTTACCACCTAGAAAATGTCAGGTGGTGCGACCATATATTAATTTAAAATAATAGACATATACAAAATACATATGAATCATTGTAAAATGCACATCACATGGTAAATTCCCTTTCCATTTCTTTATGTATTGCCCTTTTAGTCCAATTACACTGTAAAAAATATATAATCTTCCCAACTCAAAATTTTCTAGTGACTGGTCACATCTAAAGTTTTCAATTGGCCCAAGTGAAATTCTGTAAATGTAATTTTATCAATTGTGGCAACAGCCTGTTAACATGGGCTCAATTAGAAATAATATGTTGAGCCAATGGAAAAAATGTATAATCTTCCCAACTCAAAATTTTCTAGTGACTGGTCACATCTAAAATTTTAAATTGGCCAAATTGAATTTCTGTGAATTGAATTGTATCCATTGTGGCAACAGTCTGTTAACATGGGCTCAATTAGAAATAATATGTTGAGCCAATGGAAAAATGTAATTTACCAACACTGTAAAAAATGTCAGACCTCTCCAATTAAAAAATTTCTAGTGACCAATCACATCTAAATTTTTCAATTTGGCCAACTAAAAAATTTAGATGTGATCAGTCACTAGAACATTTTGAATTGGAGAAATGTTTTACAGTGAAACTGTGTGGTTGGTCCAATTAAATATTTTAAATTGTAGTAACAATTATTTATTTCTCACTGTCCCAAAAGACAAAAATGACTAAAAACATAAATATATTAAGCAAAATACAGAAACAGACAACAGGGTTGACATTTTATCACATTACTTTATTAACAAGTAAATTCCAACACAGGATATTTGGGTGAAAATACCTTATTTTCAATAAGGAAAAACTCTGAATATATTCAAGAAGTCTTCTGCATAACAAGATGTCTTAATGTGGTGAAGAAATCGCGGCACTGCAGGCTAAAAACCTGCAAATAAAAATTAAAAACTAACATTAATAACAAAGCTCCCCTGCATCACATCTGGCAAGAGACAGAACAGAAGTTTCTTCATTATATAATGTGGATGAGACGAATTAATGGACATAAGAAAATCACGAGCTTGACGTGTTTGATATTAAAAGGCAATAACTCAAGCCCTGAAAGAGGCCGACGCCAAACGCACCGTGTTCAACAGTCGCAATCCGCACATATCACACAAATGACTTAATTTCCTTATTACCTATTGTTTTAGACATATAAGACATGAGGAAAATAAAACTATTGGCTACAGGCTACCATTAGATAATTATGTGGTAAACGAGAACACACTCATGAAACCAATAAATGTATGAACTCGTGATTCTACAAAATGTCTTTTAAACTTCATACCCGGTCATAAAGCAAAACTCTGGAGAATAATTTCAGTGCTAAATACTCACCAACGTCTTTGTGAGATGAATATCTCTATTCTCTTGGGAATGTCTGTTTCGGTCTTCAGCACCTGCTGGTTCGTCTCCGCATTTGAAATCTCCCCACGAACGGTTTTCTTCAAGTGCATTTTGCGCATGCGTTGATGCGTATACCGTTTTTCGGACGAAGGACTTGTTCAGCCAACATGGATTTTTCACTTCGACTTCATAGATTGACTGAGCACAATTAAATATGTTCGGTGAATATACAATTTTAATTTTTAGTGAAGACCTTAAGCTATGATTAGTACAATGCATCTTTTTGCATGGCGATAATTATTTGGAAGTCATTTATTGGGCCAATATGTAATGATCAATTTACACAATTTTTCCCCCCAATTTTTTTTTACAGTGTATGTTCAGAACACAATTTTCCATAAGGAGTTTTTATGTTTTTTGTTTTTGGTTTTTTTTACATTTAATTATTTGTATACATTATATAATGGTTTACATTTATATCTCTTACTTCATTTTGCAATTGCAGTGGGAATTGATACTTTTAAATGTAAATTTGGTGGTCGCACCACCTAACATTTTAGGTCTTGAAACACCACAACTCAAAAAGTCAATTGAATTTAAAAAAAAATTAAAAGAGTATCTTATAAAGGAAAGATTGTAGATCAATTTGATATGTGACATGTATTTTTTTTAGGAAAATAATGAATTCGGACACAAAAAATACAATGTCATGTCATTGACCCAGTCACTGTAATTAACTGTATAAAAACATCAAAAGAAGTCTACAACATGTGCTAATTTACAGCACAGTTATAAAGTATTTGCCATTATCACATGACCTGAGATTGACTAATTACAGAGTTGACAGTGCAGCCCTAAAGAAATACAATTATAAAACATTAGAGAGCAAAAACTATTTATCATGGAGTGTTTGTCCTAACCAGCAGCAACATTACATTTTGTCAGTCGCTTAAAGGGGGGGTGAAATGCTGTTTCATGCATACTGATCTTTTTGCACTGTTAAAGACTTGGATTCCCATGCTAAACATGGACACAGTTTCAAAAGCTAAGGTGGACGTTTGATGGGAGTATTTCTTTGCCAAAATTAGTACTTCCTGTTAGTCATAAGTTTCGGAAAGTTTTTTTCGATCATGGGTCCGCTTGACGTCAACAGGGCGGAATTTCCTTGTATGGGCCGTACAGACAATTCTACCGGAAGAGCGCGCGCGCGCGCGCGAGAGAGAGAGAGATAGAGATAGAGCGCGTGAAAGCAATAGGCTACGCCCATCAAAGCGCTGGCTCGTAGCCAAATAACCCCGCGTTAAGGCAAAAGTGGATGGAATTTGCTTTTCCGGATTTTCAAATCGCCTAATACTGAAGGATGGAGCGGTCCCAACGATAAAGGTCCCAACGTTGGAACCGCAGGCAGTGAGTAAGACTGCTTCAAATGTCTGTTTTTGCCTATGCCCATCAAGTAGCCCAAACATGACCACGTATTGATCAATGGAGCATGCGATGTATAGTGTGTACATTTGTTTAGCTGGCCACTATATGTGTATGTTTGTGTATTGTAAAAGCACTCCAAACAACAATACACAAAGAATGGGGAAATATGTTGAACTAAATAAGCGCGCTTCTTCATTCAAATGCGCTACTGTTCCATGTCTTTCTATGTAAACACTAGCCTGACGCGCAAAACCAGTCCGCTTACTACAAATCATGTCTACACAAACCACGCGTAAACACACACACACACACACACACACACACACACACACACACACACACACACACACACACACACGATATAATTAAAGTATAAATGTGTAAATAACACAAGCCGCTAAGCATATTATATAGTTAGTGTAACTTATACCACATAGAGATGTCCTGCTCCAGTCGTTTTTGCTGCTGCTCCTGTTCAACTTCAGCCTCTGGGTCTGATTCCGGATCATAGATGTATGGCTGTATTTGATTAAAAGCCATTTTTTATGTTGAATAAAGTTTTTTCCCGTTTTTAGGGATGACGCAGCTTTCAGACGCACTCAACACAGTAACAGCGGCGCGCGCTCGACATTCTTAAGCTCCGCCCACACGATACGCCCCAGCCGCACGGCTTTTTCCGGAAAGACTCGGAACAGGGCATCTTCCTTTTATAATTATAATACAAATAAAGACTTTTCGGAGATATGCAGGATGCAATGCTACTCTATAGGTACTCAAGATTGACATGAGACTGACTGAAACTGAGTGTTTCCCCACCCCTTTAAGGTCCTGGGAAGCCCCGCCCACATCAAACTCTCATTGGGCCAAAGAAATGCTCCTCATGTATATTAATCATCAAACATGGATGAGGTGATTTCGAAAGTTTAAAAAGCATATTATATGACAAATGATGAAAGACAATTTGCTTGTGGCTGGAATTCTGTCCCATACAGGTCAGGATGTGCTGTAATAATTAAAAGGGTAATTTTGCAAAATGTTGGCCATGATGTTCAACACTGTGTGTGTGTTTGTGTGTTGTGTGTGCCTGTACTTGGTGTTGTGTGGCTCTGGCGGTTGGTTATCCTGAAGTATCTTCAGCTTTTCACTGTTCCTGCGCATTGCATCTCTGAGCCGTGCGAATGAACCTCTGGGATCCAGTGCACCACTGCCGTCCTGCACAAACACACACAGACTCAATACACAACAAACACACACATACACACACATTCGTTTGGGCCACTGTATTCAGAACAGAGTAGTTTGATTATCTGAGTGTGTTGCACTGATTCATATACAGTATAAGCCTTCAGATTACTCTCACACACAGTATGTTCTGTTTGCTTTGTTAAAACACAGATCTGCATTTCTGATACACATTTCTGGACCAGAATTACTCAGAAACACTATAGAAAATGTATGTTTGACAAACATCTGCAATTTACATATTCAAATGATTTTGGAGTCCTAACTCAACCGGTCTAGATCATCACATATTTCAACCCAAAATAAGCACAAAACAAGGGGATTTGGCATAATGAAAATAAAGAACACTGACATCATTTTCAATTAAGCACATTGTCCTCCTCATTGTAATGTGAATAAAAATATAATTGTAAAATATTCATATATTATGATAGAATCTGCTGTACTGGCTAAGTAAAATATATATATTTTAATATAATTTTGAGATTTTAATATAATGAAAGACGTTTATTATTAATATTATTATTTATTATTATCATTATTATAATTTTTCAAAACATAGGCCTAAGTTCTCATTTCTTTTTTGATTTTGGGGTAAAAACTGATCTGGGCGTATTCTTGTGAGACCCTGACACATGCAAACATACACAAATAAAGATTAAAAAAAATCAAACTAAAAGCATCTTGTGTCAGATGATCAGTGTAAACTAAGAGATGATACTAATGAAATGGGCTGCACTGAATGATGCTGGAAAGATGCATCAGCATCACTAATGAGCTGCAAGAACATCTTCAAAGTTCAAACAATAAGCAGGAGGAAAAGATGTGAGGGATCTGACAAGAGGAGTTTGTCCTGTACCTGTTTCTGAGATCTCGAGGCACATTCCTCCAGCATGCCCTGTCTGCTGTCGTCTTGCCCTGTACAGAATGGCTAGATTCCTCAGCGTCACATTTATGTCCGGACTGCAGACAAAACATCTCATTCAGTCAGGAGATACGAAAAAAAGAGAACAATCAAACAAAAAAAATGTATAGACTTCAATTTCTTTCTCCAGGATATAATTTCTTGTTTTATTTCTTTTGATCTGGGGGTGTCATGTCATTTCGACCCGTTCATCTTCTTGGTCAAAAACAATGGTTGACTATGTGAGGACTGTCTGTCTGATTTATGACAACAAAAACTTAAACTAAGAATCAGGAACAAACAGCTTTAAGAACATAATGTGAAGGTTTGTGATGTGTTTGTGGCACCTGTTGACTTTACTGGCTTTGTGCCAGCTTCCATATTCTTTGCACGCCGTGCCGTCTCTGTGTTTCTCCTGAATATCAGCAGACAGACGGTTTGAATGACAGCAGACGGGCAGAAACACAAACACTAACTTCATCCACACAACACACACCTTGCTCATCTCCTCTCTCTCCTCAGCGTGCATCCAGATGGGTTTGTTTTCAGCTGAAACAGACACACAAGTAACATCATTACCCATTAAAGCCACATAATTGTGCCGTGTTTCAAAAGGAATGTAAATGTAACATAAGCAAATGCCATTTCAAGCCTCCTCATCTCATAATGCTTGTCTTCACGTCAAAAAAAAAAACGTATTAAATATAAAAACCTCACATTCTCAGAAAGCGCTTTATTGTCTTTTATTAGATTTGTCTCAGGTTTAGTCCTCTGAGAAAAAGGGATGTGTGCCTCAAATCCATCTTTGTGGCCCTTGTAAGACCGCATGAATTCGCTCCAAGGATCGGTACACTCTAAAAAAAAAAAAGGTTCTATATTGCACCAAAAATGGTTCTTGGCTTCAGTGGTTCTTCAGCGGTTCTTCAGCGGTTCTTCAGAGGTTCTTCACCGGTTCTTCAGCGGTTCTTCAGAGGTTCTTCAGCGGTTCTTCACCGGTTCTTTGACTAAGGTGCTATATAGCACCTCTGAAGAACCGCTGAAGAACCACTGAAGCACCAAAATTGGTGCTATATAGCACTAAAAAAGGTTCCCCTATGATTACGAGCCTTTTTTTTTTAGAGTGTAGCGAACCGCGGTGAAGGCCGCACGTGTTCAGTGTTTCAGCTGGAAGAATGGATTTGATTATAATATTCTTTATCTGACTCCATTTATCATAGTTGTCGCATTTAGAAGAGAATCCCAACCGGTTGTTTGGTCATCTATATTTGATAGTCATTTAATCGTTCCGTTTTAACCCTTTGTTGCAATTATACCGTTCCACATTGGAGAGAGTTAATAATTACAGATTAATTCAGAAAGGATCAAAATGTAACAATTTATTACATACAATGTTTTTTCCACCTAGTTTTCGTTTTTTCGTTCGTTTTCGTTAATGATGGCTTGGACCCCCCCAAAACTGATATTTCTGTCCCTTTGGGGGTAAGAACATTCTGTAATTCGAACTATGCCGCCCACTGCCTGTTGATTGGCATTTGTGAAATGTCCTCTATTAAGATGAAACAAATCTTTGTGAAAATCGTGCTTTGGAAATGCGTGATTCATCTAATAGGCATAATTCGTAAATGCAGCATATTATTATGAAAAATGTTTTTTTGAAAAAGCACATTTAATAATGAAAAAAAAATAGATTTTTAAATATAACAATAGTGTGTGTGTGGAAGAAAAATATATTAAACAATAAATGTTGTGTTTTCATGTAATTTTACAAAATAAATAGAGACATTTATTTATTTAATTAATAATTAATTAATTATGAAATTATAAAATTAATTAATTAATTATTTCAGAATAAACTGGTACATTTAACTATTGTTTTATTGAATTCATTATTTATTGAATTATTTCATTTCGAGTAATTTGGTTCTCCATAAATCGAATGCTAAATTCTTTTAGTGAAATTTTTTTTTCATATAACTGTAAATTTTGAGACAAAATTAACTGTTGGATTTTTAGTCAATTATTTTGGTATGTTCAACTCAAAACATCAAGTAAATGATATTTAGAGATTTTATTAAGTTAATAAAGTTAATTATTACTGTGATATTTACTAAGCCACTGAATTATTTTGTAGAGCATATGCGGTTTCAAACGCAGCCAAAAACTCCTTCATGGCTCACGGCATGCATTGTGGCGACTGTAAACGACGTCTCTCCAAAATCATGTGATTTAAAGAAAGTGAAATGTTATTTGATCAAAAATACTGAACAAACAGGAATATTGTGAAATATTATTACAATTTAAAATAATGGTTTTCTATGTGAATATGTTAAAGTGTAATTTATTCCTGTGATCAAAGCTGAATTTATCATCATTACTGCAGTCTTCAGTGTCACATGATCCTTCACAAATCATTCTAATCTGATGATGATTTATTATCAATGTTGGAAACAGTTGTGCTGCTTAGCTTAATATTTTTTTTTAACCTGTGATATTTTCTTCAGGATTCTTTGATTAATAAAAACGTTTTTTTTTTAAAAGAACCACATTTTTTAAAATAGAAATATTTTGTAACACTTTACACTATCGCTCAAAAGTGTTAGTGCAAGTGTTTCTTTCTTTCTTTTCTTTTTTTTGAAAGAAATGAATATTTTATTCAGCAAGGATGTGTTAAATCGACCCATTATCACATGGTTCAGTAGATCTCCCTTTAATGTCATTTGTTGTTGGAAACCCCCAAACACCCCGAGTTGATCTGAGCCCCTGCCAGACCCTCTACAGGTTTCTTCAAAGTCATGTGATGTACTGGAAAAAGAGCAGAGCATCTTGCATAACATTAAACAGTTATTTAAATCCGCGATGCAGTGTCACAAACGAATACAGCAAAGGATATTAGTTTGGAATCCAGATTCCCTCAGGTTTGGCATTTATGTAGCCTATAATTATAATTATTCATTTAGCAGACGCTTTTATCAAAACTAAACATGGTTACTAGGAAATTGTTAATTTTGTCAGAATTCTCAGAACAAAGCTAAACAGATTCTGGTTCGTTCTTGCGCTAAAACGTTTAACATAAAATGAGGAGCACATATTTTTCATAGTTTTCAGTCACGTGACTGTCGCGGAGCCTTGGAGGGCAAAACCGCCACAGAGCTCCATTGAGCTGCAGCAAAAGCCTGTCAAATTTCCATCTTAAAACAAAAATATGTGAACAAGATGCACGTTTTGGGCCCTTATTATTCATATACAGCACCTGCTGCAGTATTCAATCACTGAAAACGGCGGGATGTTTTTAAAACGCTTAATGTGAAAAACACTAGGCCTATAGGGTGAGTTGCACCAATAAGGATTAAATTAAGCAAAGTTTAAAGGATTTGTTAATATGGGTTTTATTTTAAATCGAGTCATTGCACCACTTTACTTTAATTAAACAGATAAATTACGCAGTAAAACCGTTTTAGAGCTGATCAAGCAGCAGACGGAGGTGAACTGAAGACAGGCTAAATAATCCTTAGTGCAACCCACCCTTAAAGTGCTGTAATGAACTAAAACAGTGATATTAAAAGATCAAATTCAGTTTACACCTTTTTGATGATGCATAATACAGGCGAGTAGATGAGGCAAGAATATGAACGCAATGTGTTTTCTTTATAATGGGTTTTGATGGGGAAAACACCTAACGAGAAACCTCCTGTTGCACTAATATTCTGTGTTCGTCTGCTTTCCTGTTCAAAGTATGCATCATCAATAAGGTGTATATTGAATTTGGTATTTTAATATCACTGTCTTACCGCATTAATACTGACTACAAACCTGATAAAAATGACTAGCGGGCAATGGAGGAGAGCCTTGTTTTGCCCTCCAGGTGGGCGTTCCTATAATCGCGTGACCACACGTGGAAACTATGGATAGCCTACATTGATGATGCACCACACAGGCATCTGAACGCAACACGTGGAATTAATCATGTTCCTCCAAAAGAAAGCTATTTAGATGCCTTAATAACGCAGTGCGTTCAAAACGAAAGTGAAAGTGTGATTTCAAGACGTGTATAGTAACGAGGTACAAACAAACGGTTTAGGATAACCAATTTAAACTTTAGTCTACGAGCCTAAGGTAGAATTTGCACCAAGGTTATTTTCGTAAACGAAAACTGAAACTATAAGAATAAAACTATTGGTCAAAAAACATTTTCGTAAACTGAAATAAAATTAAAAAAATCATAATAGGGTCGTTCCTGTTATACAGTGACTTTTCTGTCTTTATGATTTACTTACTCATTTTTTTTGTTTGTACGGTTGAATTCCGGCAGGAAAAACAAATTATGTAATTTCCTGAAAATTGTCTCAATGAAATTGTGGCCTTTTTGAGAGAAAAAGAAATGAATACTTTATTCAGAAATGAAAGAAATGAATACTTTATTCAGCAAGGATGTGTTAAATCGACCCATTATCACAGGGATAGGGATATTCAGTAGATCTCCCTTTAATGTCATCTGTTGGAAATCCCCAAACACCCCGAGTTGATCTGAGCCCCTGCCAGACCCTCTACAGTTTCTCCAAAGTCATGAACTGGAAAAAGAGCTGAGATCACAACCCACCGATCCATTCTGATTGGCTGACATGCGTCTTGCATAACATTAAACAGCTATAAAAAAAAACGCAAAGCAGTTTCCCAAACGAATACAGCAAAAGGATATCAAGCAAAGACCACCATCATCTAGCAGAAAGCTTCAGCTGCTGTTTGGACTCCAGATTCCCTCAGGTTTGGCTTTTATGTAGCCTATAATTATAATTATTCATTTAGCAGACGCTTTTATCAAAACTAAACATGGTTCCTAGGAAATTACGAGAAGGTTAATGTTTTCAGAACACTCTCAGAACAAAACTAAAGAGATTCTGGTTCGTTCTGGCGCTAAAACGTTTAATGTAAAAAAAACGAGGAGCACATTTTTTTCATAGTTTTCAGTCACGTGAATGTCGCGGAGCAGGGCCGTGCAGAGAGTTCTTCAGGGGCAGGGGCTCAAATGTAAAAAAGGGGCAATATGTAAATATATATATATATATATATATATATATATATATATATATATATATATATATATATATATATATATATATATATATATATATATATATATGTATGTATATGTATTTTTGATTAAATAAATGCAGGCTTGATGAGCATAAGGATATATATATATATCCAGCATCATTACTCCGCTCTTCAGTGTCACTCTTCAGTGTATATAGGCTATATATATATATATATATATATATATATATATATATATATATATATATATATATATATATATATATATATATATATATATCCTTATGCTCATCAAGCCTGCATTTATTTAATCAAAAATACAGAAAAAAACAGTAGCCTAATATTGTGAAATTTTATTACATTATGTTCTTTTTAACTTTTTATTAATCAAAGATTCTTGAAAATAGTATCACAGTTTCCATCATTGACATTAAATCCTCATATTAGAATGATTTCTGAATGATCATGTGACACTGAAGAGTGGAGTAATGATGCTGAAAATCCAGCTGTGATCACAGGAATAAATTATATTTTAAATTATTTTAAAATAGAAAACCATTATTTTAAGACTGAAGTCTCCTAGATCCTGACACCTTGCACTTCTGGAGACTCCAAGTAGGTTGCAGCTTTGGAAAATGGTGGCGCTGGAGACTAAAGGGTTCCTGATGGTTTCACCCTTAATTCTTCACCTTAATTCTTAATTCTTTTGCAGTTAACAGGTGTCTTTTCTTCACCACCTGTTTTTGTCAGATCCTGCTGACCCAACGAGCATTTCACTGTCCAATGGTCACGCCTTAACTGCAATGTCTAGTATTGCATTAGTATTGCATCCTTCTCATGGGCATTTAATACTTTTTGACTTTAAAACATGCCTAATAATTCTGCACACCTGAATATAAGGTGATTTTCATTTCCAGCCTTCATGAACAATTATATATCACTTATACATTATTAAATACTAAATCAATAGTAGTTATTAGGATTACTGTGGTTTGGAATTGGTCAAATGTGCCTGGAAAAAAAATATGATCAGAAAATCAACGTGCCTAATAATTCTGCACTCCCTGTATGGTAGCGGTGCTATATAGCACCTTATTCAAAGAACCGGTGAAGAACCACTGAAGCACCAAAATTGGTGCTATATAGCACTTAAAAAGGTTCCCCAATGATTACGAGCCAAGAACCATTTTTGGTGCCATGTAGAACCTTTTTTTTAGAGTGTAGTGCAACCCACCCTTAAAGTGCTGTAATGAACTAAAACAGGGATATTAAAAGATCAAATTCAGTTTACACCGTTTTGATGATGCATACTATATACAGGTGAGTAGATGAGGCAGAACGCAAAGTGTTTTCTTTATAATGGGTTTCGATGGGAAAACACCAAACGAGAAACCTCGTGTTGCACTAATATTCTGTGTTCATCTGCTTTCCTGTACAAAGTGTGCAACATCAATAAGGTGTATATTGAATTTGGTATTTTAATATCACTGTCTTACCGCATTAATACTGACTACAAACCTGGTAAAAATGACTAGAGGCAATGGAGGAGAGCCTTGTTTTGCCCTCCAGGTGGGCTTTCCTATAAGCGCGTAACGACACATGGAAACTATGAATAGCCTACATTGATGATGCACCACACAGGCATCTGAACACAACACGTGGAATGAATCATGTTCCTCCAAAAGAAAGCTATTAGATGCCATAATAACGCAGTGCGTTCAAAACGAAAATGAAAGTGTGATTTCAAGACGTGTATGGTAACGAAGCTACAAATAAACGGTCTAGGATAACCAATTTAAACTTTAGTCTACGAGCCTAAGGTAGAATTTGCGCCAAGGTTATTTTCGTAAACGAAAACTGAAACTAAGAATAAAACTATTGGTCAAAAAACATTTATGTAAACTGAAATAAAATGAAAAAATCATAATGAAAAACTAAAACTAAACAAAACTAACAACTCTTACTGAAAAACGAACTGAAATAAAATAATAATTAGCAAAAATAAATATTCGTTTTCGTAATTAATAAGCTCTCTTTACTGTGGCGGAAAATCTGACCTGTAGTGGTTGAGGGAGTGTCTGTATATGGCGCTACTGCGCGTGAAGTGAGCTGAGGAGACAAACTAGGGAATACCAGGACACACACACACACACACACACACACACACACACACACACACACACACACACACACACACACACACACACACAGAGCATATACACTTCATTATTTAATCACACTGTCTTCACAACAGTTTGTGTTGGCTGTAGTCAGATGGCAATGCCTACATTGTACTAGCCTAATGAAGAAATAATCTTTAAATAAATAAGCTTTTAATTGTTTTACAATATTTCATCTTTAATATGAATGAGTTTGTCTGGAATTTATCATTTTTACTTTTATATTTTTATGTTGCATTTATTTGGTTAATTGTTCAATCTCCATTCACCATTTTTTGTCGTATAGGTCCTTAAAGGTGAAGACCCAACTTTATGCATGTTTTGTAAGATTCCCCTGTCCGTCAAACATATTTTGTTGGACTGTCATGGGTTAAAACAAGAATGCTCTTTTATCAAGTTATTTCACTTAAGGACTTATTTAGAAAGAGTATACATGAAAAGATTTTGGATTTTTTTTTTATCAGTTGATTTAAAAAATCTTGTATAATATGACTTGTCGTGTTTGTTTGCTTGGTTTTATTGTATTTATGTATATGATATTTGTATTTTTGTAATATAATTTTTGCCATGAATATAGCCTTAGATGCTGACATGGCATTAAATAAAATAATCTGTATTCTTTTATTTTATTTGTATTATTAAGATGTCTGCACAAGAGTTAACTCTAATCTGTGCAAACA
The DNA here is from genome assembly GCA_033150135.1 of Gobio occitaniae. Classification (NCBI taxonomy): domain Eukaryota; kingdom Metazoa; phylum Chordata; class Actinopteri; order Cypriniformes; family Gobionidae; genus Gobio; species Gobio occitaniae. The sequence goes on from JARQWZ010000794.1 coordinate 41,371, forward strand.
TTAAACTTTGCTGAAATTAAAAATCTTGATTTGGTCTACACTTCGTTCTGGTGACTCTGCTAAACTATCGCAGAGTTATCGGAGTTATTATAGCAGATATAACTATAAATCTTCTATTTGATGAAGATCAAAATGACGGTGGGGGCGGTGTCATGGTGGGCAAGAGATGTAACCAGTAGCTGTGGCTTTGGGAGTGGCCTCATATGGCAGCAAAGCAAGTGCATTCTGGGAGTTGTTGTCTTTCATCCACATGAGACAAAAATAAATTTTCTGTCTTTTCTCAGTCTAGAAGGCACCAAATACAAAAATAATTTCACATTTCTACTACATAAATGCCCCAAATTTAAATACACATTCATTTTTCCAGCGCTGAAGAACCCCTTTAATGTGAAAACAGAAGACCAAATTCAGTAGGCTATACACCAATATTGATGATGCACAGTATACAAGCAAGCGAGCCCAGATTAGAACCTGATCATAAGCAGAGGGTGAACCAACTCCAAATTTAAGATAAGCCCAAAGTATTCTTCTGCGGTCCGAGTTATGTAATTTGCATCATCAGGATTGGCCAGGGACTACCACTCACACAGCCCATGTACAGCCCATTGTGAGCGTGCAGACGGTGTGTTGCACTTGCAACTGCACGTGTGAGTGATCTGAATGCACTGTAAAGCTGCTTCTGAAACAATCTGTATTGCATAAATCACTATATAAATAAAGGTAACTTGACTTGTCTTGCTGTATGCTGAAAACGTTACAAAATAAACCATGTTAAAAATATTCAGGCTGTTTATGCTGAGAAAAAATAAAAGTAAATGAAATCAACTAATAAATAATTAGTTGTCATATATTTAAACATTGTCTCTTTCATGTAGGATGAATGGTTTGGGGAAAATGGATGGCAGGAAGAGCTGTGAACCTGACAAGGAGCTGAGTACTGATGTGAAGATGAGAAGACCAGTGTCATCATATAACGGTAATTTAATATCGATGCGTAAGAACAACAATTTACATTTTGGAAAACATCAATGTCTTATACATTAAAAGCATATTCTAAGATTTGTTTTTCTATGATGAAATAAGTTCTTATTCCTTTAACTGTTGCAGGTGCAGGAGCAGAAGCAGCTGTGGCAGCATCTGCAAATGCAGCAGCAGGAGAAGGAAGGGCAAGTCTACAATCACCACTATCTGCAAAAACATGGAAACAAACAGCATTAAAATCCACAGTAATAATAGCACTGACATTTGCAGTAGTTTCAGTAGTAGTAGATAAGGCAGTAACAACAGGAGTTGATGCAGTAGCGGGAGCAGTAGCAGGAGCAGTAGCTATATGCACTTTAAGATCATTATGGGAAGCAGAAGTGAGAGCAGTAGCAGCAGAAGTGGGAACAGTGGCAATAGGAATTTGTATGCGTAACTCCGCCCCACCGTGTGGGTATATATGGAAGTACGCTGGCAACGTTGCATTATGTTTACCTGCTGAGGAGCCAAGACTGAACTCCCGGCCATTTCAGAGGTACAGCGGATGTGGCAGAGGGACGTTACGTCTCCGTTCCCTCCTCAGGGAACGAGGGTTACATACGTAACCGAGACATTTCGTTCAGTCACTCCGAGTAACGTCAGTGACTGACGAATGGGCTCCCAATACAATCACGCCACTCGGCTATCTTCCAGTGCCCTGCGTAAGTGCGAGTACCCTGTCGTAAGACTAGTATGGATGAAGACTCCCACTTATCACAGGAATACCAAGGTACACTGGGAAGCATATTCCAGATGGAAATATGCACCAAAATGCCTACCAGTAGGGAGGACCCGCTAAGGGCTGCATATGGAGAACTCTGGGGTACCAGCCGTAGGTGGATTTTTAACCCCAGGATGGCAAGGGCTTGCCAAGGGAAAGACACCTGCTCAAGGAGGCTTATGGTGGAGATGCACGTGTGGGGGTCACCCGGAGGGGAACCATGCACACAGAGGCACCTGGCCTGGGCTCGAGAGGGCAGACTTACTGGTGTCGGCGTCGACAGTGCTGGAGGAGCTCAGGGCTTCTGGAAAGCACACCTGAGGAAAATATCGCACGTATCCAGTCCATGGCGTGGAATGGCGAGCAAGCGAAGACACTTCGCTTTTTTTTTCGAAGACACTTCACAGTCCATTACCGGCCACTAGTAGAGGCGAGTACATAGTCGGACAGGCTCCCCTCAGAGATTGTAGAATCTTGCGAATGTGTTCGGTGTTGCCCAGCCTGCAGCTCTGCAGATGTCTGTTAGCGAAGCGCCATGCGCTAAACCCAAGAGGAGGCAACACTCCGGGTGGAGTGAGCCCTAACCCCAAGGGGGCATGGACGCCCCAGCGCATGGTAAGCCAAAACAATGGCGTCCACTAACCAGTGAGACAACATTTGCTTTGAGAGAGCCTTTCCCTTCAGCTTCCCACCATAACAGACAAAGAGCTGGTCTGAGGTCCTGAAACACTGCGTCCTGTCTACGGAAGCGCGAAGAGCGCGTACTGGACAGAGCAGTGCCAAGGCTGGGTCTGCCTCCTCCAAAGGCAGCGCTTGCAGTTTCACCACCTGGTCTCGGTGGGAACCTTGGGCAGATATGTGGGCTGGGGTCTCAGGATCACATGAGAGTTAGCCGGCCCGAACTCCAGGCATGCTTCGTCAACCAAAATGCCTGCAGGTCCCCTACCCTCTTGACGGAGGCCAAAGCGGTCAGGAGAGCTGTCTTCATTGACAAGAACTTAAGATCGACTGACCGCAAAGGCTCAAAGGGAGGCCTCTACAGAGCATCTAAGATTACTGCGAGGTCCCAAGAGGGCACGAGGGGAGAACGAGGAGGATTCAGTCTCCTCGCTCCCCTCAGGAACCCGATGACCAGGTCGTGTTGACTTATCTTTCTGTTCTCCAAGAGGTCGTGGTGGGCAGATATTGCGGTCACATATACTTTAAGGGTGGAAGGAGACAGCCTTTGTTCCAACCCTTCTTGGAGAAACGAGAGCACAGACCCGATCGGGCATTTCCAGGGATCTTCTTGGCGAGAAGAACACCAGGTGATGAAGAGGTTCCACTTCAACGCATAGGGTCTGGTGTCTGGTAGACTCTGCCCTAGCGGAAGTGATGGTAGCCACCACCAGAGGTGGTAGGGTACTCAAACCTGCCGCGACCCATCCAGGAGCCACACGTGGAGGTTCCAGAGATCGGGACGCGGGTGCCATAGGGTGCCCCGTCTCTGAGAGAGGAGGTCCTACCTCAGAAGAATAGGCCAGGAGTAAGAGTTTGGGGAACCAGGTCTGGCCGTGCCAATACGGGGCGAGCCTCTGAAATAGTTTCAGTGGAACCGCACCCTTGCTCTCGATTTGACAGAGGCAAGTCAGCAGTGACTGCGCGTGCTCGCTCGAAAGATGCGTGTACATGGCGACCGAGTCGAAGTCCATACCGAGAACAGAGATCCTCTGCGTTGGGCAGAGTTTGCTCTTCTCCCAGTTGATTCGAAGGCCCAGACGGGCTAAGTGTTGGAGCACTGAATCCCTGTGTTCGCACACCTGCTCTCGAGAGTGACCCAGGATGAGCCAGTCATCGATGTAGTTCAGGATGCGAACCCGTGCTGCCTGAGTGGCGCAAGGGCTGCCTCGACAATCTTCGTGAAGACACGAGGGGACAGAGATAGCCCAAATGGGAGGACTGCGTACTGATATGCCCGCCCCTCGAAAGCAAACCACAGGAATGGTATGTGTCGAGGTAGGATGGAGACATGGAAAGTAGGCGTCTTTCAGATCGATCGCTGCAAACCAATCGGCTTGACGAACGCATTCAAAAAGGCGTTTTGCTGTCAACATCCTGAACGGAAGCCTGTGAAGGGATCAGTTCAGGACGCGCAGGTCCAGGATTGGCCGTAACCCACCGGTTTTCTTGGGTACAAGGAAGTAGGGGCTGTAGAAGCCAGACCTCATTTCGGCCAGCAGCGGAATGATTTTCCCCTGGCCCCCCACCGAGGGAAGGAGAGGCCCTGCTACCATCCCCTGGAAAGAACTGGAACCCATCTCTGAGTTGTCCGTGTCCAGAGTGCTACCGCACCTGGTGTTTAGGCAGGCTTTGGGGCTGGAGCGGACTGGACGTCATCCTGCAACCACCTCCACAACGTGGCCCAGGTGAAGGCTGTTGGGCCCAGTCCTCGGCCGCGGCGCCGAAAAGACCAGCCTGGGATATGGGCAAGTTGAGGAGGCGGGCTCGCTCAGCCTACCCACATCAACCAGGTAAGGCCAGGCATTTCTCCCAGACCACAGCTGTGGACATCATCCGACCCAGGGAGCGTGTGGTCACCTTCACCGCCCAGAGGGCAGGGTTGGGGGTGGCACACAGCTCATTGAAGAGCCCTCGGTTCAGCTCTACCCTCGTGCCTGAGCAAGGGAGTGGCAGCCTGCCCCGTAGCTCTGAAGGACTTCCCCACCAAAGTAGACGAGCCCACAGGATTGGGGAGGGTGCTTAGGATAGCCACGCCATGTTGAAGCACTCCGTGGACACCGTAGTGCGCAACAGTATGTTCAACAGTGGGGGGGGGCCCAGAGCACCCTTTGGCCGCAGCCCCATCGAGGGCAGAGAAGGCGGAGGAGGCCACCAAACGGTCACGGGAAGACACAGGGACTTCCCGGACCGCGTGAGCTCCTCATGCACCTCGGGAACGAAGAGGCATTGGGGGCAGGGCCCGACAGCTGTCAGGTGCCGCCCCCAAAAACCAATCACCCCGAGATAACATGGCTGTCAACTCTAGGTCAGATTGGAGCAGTGCTGGCACACCTGAAGGCGGAGCACAGTCGAAACGTCATCCCCAAAGGACTTCAGCCCACCTTGAAATGCGGAAATCAACATCCCGTTGCTATCTGGAGTGTGAACGAAATGAACAGGACGTCAACAGATGGCCCTGCCGCTTCAGTCCAAGCACCCGCGGGTAGTGGTGTGCGAGAGGGGGGCGTGGCCCGAGGAATGATCGTCGGGGTTCTTTATACCACAGCACCGCCCTCAGGTCACCCTGGCCACCAGCCAAAGTACCATCTCTCTCGGAGACGGTAGATTTGGGTGTGGCAGAGGGGTCTCTCTCCATTACGGAGGTCACTGAGTCTCGACCGCGACATCGCGATGGTAATGTTCCCGCAGTGGGAACATGACACATCAACAAACACTGCCCTAACGTGCTGAAGCACAAACACGTCGAGCAGTGATTGTGCCCATAGACAGCAGCGGAGATTGATCGCACCTGGAAGTTCGCGGGCGAACCGTCTTTGAAAAGACGTGCCACACGCAAGCTCTTTTTGTGAGTTGAAAGCTCTGCAGAGTGCCGAAGTGCCCAGGGAAAACACACACAGCTGTTGCAGATCACTGCACAGATCAGCAGGCAGGCAATGTGAGATCGCTGGAACGCGTCGTCACACCAACACCCTGGAGAACCACTCGTCTTGAAGACTGAAGAGAGGACTTCAGAATTCAGGCTTGCAGGAGTGAAGAGAGGCTCTTGGCTCCTAAGCAGAAACATAATGCGATGTTGCCAGCGTACTTCCTTATGTACCCACACGGTGGGGCGGAGTTACACATGCAAATTCCGCATGCATATGGCATTGGCACTGCCATTGGGCATTTTCTAAGATCTCGAAGATGATTGGCTTCTAAGTGAAACCCCATTCGTCAGCCACTGACGTTACTCGGAGTGACTGAACGAAAGGGAACATGTATTTCTGATGTGTTCTGACAACATTTTTCAACTAAATATCCAAATAAAACTAATTAGTAATCTAAATTAACCATATAAACTAAATTACTGATCTAATTACTAATCTAATGCCCACATTGTCACTGTGTGAAAATTGAAATGAGCTAGATGACATCATTTTCTCCGGAGCGGCTGTGCGGTCGAATAAAATTATGTTGCATTATTTTCCTGTTTAACACTGTGAAGCTGCTTTGAAACAATCTGCATTGTAAAAAGCGCTATATAAATAAAGCTAACTTGACTTGACTTGACTTGTTGTGAGGAAATGTCTCAGTTGTAAATATTCAGACCTTGGGAGTGTAAATTTGTTTCTTATTTATTCAGATGATTTAAGTGTTTCATTGTGAAATATTTGTTGCAGATAGTTAAATCCATATTGGAGACCACTTTTTGAAACCCATGCCTGTACAAGATGGGTCATTAAGATAATCAATTCTCGCTGCAGATGAAATTTTCTAGACAAACCAAATTATATTTGTATAGTTCTCCAAATTTCCAAAAGTCACTTTTGGTCCATTCTCCCATGGAGGTGGTTTTGGATGATACACTGGAAAAGGGAATTATTTTAAGGGGCATGGAACAGAGGGTCTTTTCAATATTGACCCACCGAGTTTGTGTGTCTTCTCTCATCCCTGTCATCCCCAAACCTAAAATCCCAGCCTACCATTTGTTTTAGGCCATTGTATTATTTTAAGCCTTATTCTTGGTCGTTTTCCTTGCAAAATAAATGTAGAAATTATTTTATTTAGCAAATCAAAGTTTTAGATTTTGGCACTTCTATATCTTCTATCTATCTCAGCAGCAGGACATTCATAGGAATACATTTCAACACAGCCAATCAGAGAGAGAGGGAGAGCTGACCAGCAATTCAAATCTTCATTAATATTTTTAATCACTTTTTTTTATAGTTTATGTTGTATAATTGGCCCAAAGAGGAGGGGATAAAGATGCCCATGTATTTAAACCAATTATTGGGCCTTTTGAACTTGCTGTTATTTGGATTTGTTTTGAAATTTGACCATTTACATTTTTGGCCACAGTTTTATCCTGAGTAGTACCCATACTTGAGAATGAGCTTTTCTAAATATGGAATTGTTGTCTCTGGGATAAATCTGATTTGGTCCGGATGTATAATTTGACAAATACATTTATTTACCCTTTTTGCAAGAACAGCAATTAATAACATATATAAATAACTATTTAACAATGAAATATGCCAATATAATTGACACTCAGCAGGGTCTTAGATTAGATTAGATTAGATTCAACTTTATTGTCATTACACAAGTACAAGTACAAGGCAACGAAATGCAGTTTAGGTCTAACCAGAAGTGCAATAGCAGCAAGTGCAGGATATACAATGGATGCGTAAGTGCAGGACATGGATATGTACTGAATATATATAAATATGTATAAATAGAGAGTTGTCTTACTATAAACAGAACTGAATTTACAGGTGAATATGTACAGTGAATAAATATACAGATGGCTATTACTATAAACAGAATTTACAGGTGAATATGTACTATGAATATAATATACAGATGGCTATTACTATAAACAGAATTTTACAGATAGAGGTATACAATAATATGTTAGGCTAATATGAGGAATATAGCAGTGGATTAAGGTAGTGCAATAAATTATGGACAGAGCTATCCGGAAAAAAAAAAGTGTAAAGTGCAGTGGAAAGTGGTTGCATATTACAGTTAGAAGTACGGTGCAAAATGCAAATGTAAACATTGGTACTATAAATACAGTCGGCAGTGCAAATGAGCATAATCCAGTTAAGATATGGCAGTGCAAGATGCATATGTAAACAGTTGTTACTGTGATAAACAGTCGGTAGTGCAAATAACAAAGTGAAGGCGGATGTGAGGTAGGAGAGTTAGCAGTTTATGAGGGAAGTGGATCAACGGGGGTTTGAGTTCAATAAAGAGACATCTCTGGGGAAAAAACTGTTCTTAAGTCTGCTGGTCCTGGTCCGGAGGATCCTGAAACGCCTGCCGGAGGGCAGGAGAGAAAACAGTCTGTGGGCTGGGTGAGAGGAGTCCTTAAGGATGCTGCGAGCTCGATGCAGACAGCGTTTCCTCTGGATGTGCTCGATGGCAGGTAGTGGAGTCCCTGTGATGTGCTGGGCAGTTTTCACCACCCGCTGCAGTGCCTTGCGCTCCGCAACAGAGCAGCTCCCATACCATACTGCGACACAGTTGGTCAGGATGCTTTCTATTGCGCAGCGATAGAAGTTCACCAGGATAGCCGAGGAGAGCTGATTCTTCCTCAGTGTCCTCAGGAAGAAGAGGCGCTGGTGAGCCTTCTTGACCAGGCTGGAGGTGTTGGTCGTCCACGACATGTCCGCCGAGATGTGGGTCCCCAGGAACTTGAAACTGGAGACACGTTCAACAGCCATTCCATTGATGTGGATGGTGTCGTGTGTGCCTCTTGACTCTTTCCTGAAGTCCACGATGAGCTCCTTCGTTTTGGTGGTGTTGAGGAGCAGGTTATTATCAGCGCACCATGTGGCCAGGTGCTGGATCTCTTCCCTGTAGGCAGTCTCATCGTTGTTGCTGATGAGCCCAATCACCGTAGTGTCGTCCGCAAACTTGACGATGGAATTAGATCCATACACAGGCTTGCAGTCGGAGGTGAAGAGGGAGTAGAGAAACGGGCTTAGCACACAGCCCTGTGGTACGCCAGTGTTGAGTGTGATGGATGTGGAGCAGGTGGATCCTGATCGAACATTCTGGGGTCTGTCAGTTAGGAAGTCTTTGTCTTCTTTGCGAATTACAACATTGGTTGTATCCCTCCAAGAGGGCGCCACTGTACCAGATTGCAGTGCATAATGAAATGCTCTTAATAAGAGCAGAAAAACTAGTTCTTTAAAAAACAATTATATAATTAATTTATATATCTGTCAGGTCCTAGGCTTTTATTATTCTTCAAAGTAAAGATTGTCTTAATTATTTCACTTTCCTCAATACGTTCATTCAGATCATTTGCCATTGACTCATCAGAGCAGGTATCTGATTTTTTTGTGGAGAGATTTGTAGAAATCTGCAAAGGATTCTGCAATTTCATCGGGTTTAGTACGGGGATTGATAGAGCTATATTATTTATTTTTTTTGTATGATATTTGAAGATCTTTGCATTCTTAATGTAATTGTTAACTACTACTAGCCCTATTCCCTTGTTCATAATATCTTTGGTTAAAAAATCTTAGATTGCCTTCGAACTTATCAGCGATTAAGCTATTGTATTCTTTGTGATTGTATTGTATTGTATTGCTATTGTATTCTCAGCGATTAAGCTATTGTATTAATGTGACCCTACAGGCGCCCTTTAAATAACCAAAAAATACTGTGCCATTGACTTTCGACCAGGTTTTTGTTGGTCAATGGTGCATTTGTTTTCAGTTGCCACAAAATAGCCAACAAAGCTCTGCAGATGTCTGTCGCAGAGGCACAGTGTGCCAATGCCCAGGAGGAAGTAACACCTCTAGTTGAGTGGGCTCTCACCCCTAGGGGGCACGGCTCATTTTGGGACTGGTACGCCAAAGTGATGGCATCCACTATCCAGTGGGCCAACCTTTGTTTGGAGAAAGCCTTTCTCTTCTGCTGACATCCAAAGCAGACAAAGAGCTGCTCTGAGCTTCTGAAGCTCGGTGTACGGCCCACGTAAACACGCAGTGCGCGAACGGGACACATCAGTGTGAGGGCTGCGTCTGCCTCCTCCTGGGGCAGCGCTTGCAAGTTTACCACCTGGTCCTGAAAGGTAGTGGTGGGAACTTTAAGCATGCATCCGAGCTGGGGTCTCAAGATGACGTGAGATAAAGTCTGCCCAAATTCCAGGCACGATTCTGTTTGCCTTTGAGCTCGCCAGGAATGTACATGATGTGCAGCGACCTAAGCCGCTGCTGACTCCATATGAGGAGAGGGAGGGCAAGTTGCGATATGCGACGAGACCACCAAGTGTTGTCTGAATCAGTACTTGCTTGCCTACAACATCTGTTGGAACCGGCGCAGGGCAAGGAGTACTGCTAGCAACTCAAGGCAAATGATTTGCCACTGCAGCCGAGGTCCTGTCCAGGAGTCTGAGGCAGAAAATGGCACCCCAGCCGGTGGTGAAGACATCTGTTGTGACAACAACATGCCTGGACACTTGTTCAAGGAGCACTCCGGCCCATAGAAAGGCAAGGTCCGACCACAGGCTGAATGTTTGGTGACAGCTTGATGTTATGGCCACACGGAGTGAGCCATGGCACCATGCCCATCTCAGAACTCGGCTGTGTAGCCATTGAGGTCTCTTATGCATCAGTCCAAGCGGTGTGACCACGGCTGTGGATGCCATATGCCCGAGGAGCCTCTGAAATTGCTTCAGTGGAAGCGCTGTCTTCCACCTAAACGTATTCAGGCAATTCAGCACCGTCTGAGCCCATCTGTTGGTGAGACGCGCTGTCATATTCACAGAGTCCCACTCCACATCGAGTATGGACTGTAAAATCCTGACTTAGATCCTGACTCAGTCTATTGTGCTCTATTGTGTCCTTCGCCAGGAGGACTACAATCTGGTCCTGCAGGATAGGAGTGTCCTTTCCCACCAAAAGGTGAACAGGATGCTGATGAACCTGGGGGGGGGGGGCGCCTGGCGAACTGAATCGCATAGCCGAGTCTGATTGTCCAAATGAGCCAACGGGACATGCTGGGTAGCGCTAGCCAGACTCCCAAGCTCTGTACGAGTGGCACCAAAGGTACAACAGATGTACCCGTAGGGAGGCAGTGAAGCAGTGCATCTCAGAGTAGAGGCGGTGAGTGTGGTGCACTTACCTGGCTCTGTGGATCTCCTGAGGGACTGGGTAGGGAAGCGTGAGGAGGCAGTATGTCCTCGAAACACGGATGAGGCAGTGCTTCCCCGCCCATGGCGAATGAGGGTGTGGCTGAGAGTGAGGAAGCGGAGCGTCGCTGACTGTCAGCACAGACCCAGTATGGCCCAGAGGTTTTGGAAACTGCTCTTTTTTGAAAATGTGGGAACAGAAACAAAAAATTAAACACAGGATTCTCCACCAGGGGAAGGAGCGGTGCATTCACTGTCTCCTGGAACAGAGCATCTCCCTCTCGGCCACCTGTCTCAGGGCGGCTTTGCTGTCCACTTTAAGGGTTTCAGCACTGGACAGGCTGAATCGCCTTCCGGCAGGTGGCTCGGGCTGACACAATGCCTCCAGTCTTCCCTGAGCCAGTGCAGCTGCGAGGATCCTGTATTTAATTTTGTTTCTGTTCTCACATTTTAAAAAAAGAGCAGTTTCCAACACCACTGTGCCATACTGGCTCTGTGCTGACAGTGAGTGATGCTCCGCTTCCTCACTCTCAGCCCCACCCTCATTCGCCATGGATGGGGTCGCACTGCCTCATCCGCATTTAGAGGGCACACTGCCCCCTCACGCCTCCCTACCCAGAGAGGGACGAGCAGGCTGGGGGCCAGCCCGCTTTGGCTTGGTGGCAATATCACGCTGGGGCAGGATGTGCTTTATGGCCTCTGTCGGCTTCTGGACTGCCGGGATCTGCTGGGCGAAGTCCTCGACAGTGGTCGCCGAAGAGGCAGGCCCGGGAGAAGGGGTCGTAGAGAAAGTCAACTTTGTCAGCATCCTTCAGCTCAGCCAGGTCCAACCAAAGATGACTGTCCTGGACCACCAGAGTGGACATCATCATCCACGCCGTGATTTTCGACGGCCAAAGGTCGAGGTCAGTCTCTGTGCGTAGCTCCTGCATTAACACCGGCTCAGAACTACCCTTGTGCAGCTCTTTGAGAGCTTTTGCCTGATGAGCCTGCAGGATGGCCATGGGATGCAGGGTGGAGGCGGCCTGTCCAGCCGTGGAGTAAGCCTTAGCAGCCAAGGCTGCTGTCGTCTTATTAACCTTGGATGGTAGACGTGGACGATTCTGCCAGGTGGCAGCACTTTGCGGGCACAAGTGTACCGCAATTGCATGCTCCACCTGTGGAATGTCCAAGTAACCCTTGACAGCCCCGCCATCAAGGTTATGAGAATGAAGGAGGAGGCAGAAGAATGGCTTTGGGCAGTAAAACTCATGCCTCCATATTCTCGTGCCTCCATAAGGAGAGTTGCGACCGCAGCACCAACATGGACATCGATTTGCAATGAGAGCTTGCACCATTCACAAATGCTCTCCCAGCATGCTGTTTGCCCAGGCATGTGAGACAGCGACCATGGCTGTCAGAGGAGATCAGGAACAACCTCATCCAGAAACATGGACGAAAAGACATCTTGAAAAAGACGCTGATCGTTCATGCTTGCTTTTGTGAGTAGAACCCATTGCTTTTTCAAGGGTCTTTAGAGAAAAAAAATCCACTTTTTTTCTGAAGGTGATCTGGAAATGTGCGATCGCTTTACAACCGCTCGTCTACTGTATGTCGTTTTGTTGCCTAAATCAGACTAAATCATTAAGACAGTCTTTGCCACCATCTAATGGCGTAATAATGTAACTTATGTTGCTGTCACTGATCTATATAGAGAACATTTATGTAGATCAGTGGTTGCTGTTCGCGGTCAGTGACTATTTTTTCTGGTGGAAGGTGATTTTACTTCATGGAAGTTGCATTGATAAATATAATTTGGCTGTAATATTTGTATTGTGTGGTAACCGTTTTAGAAAAGCAATAAGCCCTGTTAAAGATTCAAGAAGCCATGGTTCATAAGGGGAAGCATTTTTCCATCACTTTTTTAACAGTTAGAGATCTCAGGGGAACAATGAGACCTGCATAGATAGAACTAAAGAGAATGTTCTTAGAACTCCAGAACATAGACGAGTCCAGGTAGAGCCTGGCCCTATTTTTTAGGGGCCTGGCCCCAAGCTGCACAGGAACCAGCCACAAAGCAATCTCATCATAGAATGTAATAGCTAAAACTACTTTATGTGCCAGCAATTACCTGTGCTTAAAATCAAGATATGAGCAAGGGGTCGCGAATACAGGATGAATGAAATACATATCACACAGGCTCCTACAGAACCAATAAATGTATTATTAACCAAAATATTTTTACAACAGCATTGTAAGTAATAGTAGATATACACCGCATTTATATCTATATAAATTGAATTTTTATATCTATATCTAATACATATAAAAATTCCTTTATACCTGCTGCTATTAAGTTTTAAATGATTTATTATAAAAGTGTGTTATTTAATGTGTATTTGTGTTGCTTGTATGAATACTGCTGTCTACAAAAATAATCGCCTTTTAGGACAATAAAGTTAACTCAATATACACTGCTGCTTTTTAACATATTTCCCATTATAAATTATGAAACAGCTTGGTTCGTTGCTCTGTTAGGTCGATCCAACCCTCCTCCGTGTCACACAAAAAGATTGAAGAGACAACCTATTCCATCTTCAAAAAATGTCTCCTGTAAAGAGACATGATGGCTTTATATGATTTTATATGATAAGGGTTTTATTTACATACAAATATACGAATAGCATGCCAAATACGTTGACACACTTTTCACATGTAAAATGAGATACACTACTATATTGAATCACATATAGTTTTGAATTTTTGAGATGAAGTCTCATAACTTTGTGAAAGATTCATGAAACAGTCAGCACAACAATGTGACACTTGTAAGAGTGGACTCCTGATGATGGTTCAATCTGCAGGGTTGCCAGAAGACTAAAGAAACGTTATCAGAAAGATGGAAGAAAACTGTACATTTCTCGTCTATTTCCACCCACTGCAACTTATACCAATGACGGAAATAAGTGCAGTTACAATAGAAAAATTTGTGGGAGAGCGTTGCTATAATGTGCTTATATTGTATTGCAATAGGGAGCACTTCAAAGTCAATACCAAATCAAAACTAGTTAGCACAGTATTCGTAATAGAAAGGATTTAATGACAAAATCTGGTTATGGTTACACTTAAAATAGCTTCAAAATGGATGTATGAGATGATACACTTATACCATTAATCGTACACAGTATGAATAAAATCTTACCTGAGGACAAGAGAGAGAGAGTGGAGGAGAGAGGGCAAGAGAGGGAGAGAGAGAGAGAGAGAGAGAGAGAGTGGGGGGGGGGGGGGCAAAGAAGAGAAGGACAGAAGACCTCAAGAGCCAGAGGAAAAGAGCCAGATAAAAAGAGAAAGAGCAACAGTTCCAATCTTCTTTTATATATTACTTGACCATTGGACTGAAACCAAATGTATTCATTTAAACTGACCGATCAGACCAAACTTCCCCCACTGTAAAGGTGTGACACCCATATGGCCTACATGCCTCTCTATTGTCTTCCAGATGGCCCTTCTGATAAGGAAATGGGGGTTGACAACAGTAAAGCAAATTTCTTTGTTGGATTTCAAATATCAAATATCTTTGATTATTTTCAATTCTTTCACACTCAAACTGTTCAGATCAGTGATCATAGAGGAGGAAATGTGCGTTCACATATTCTGCTAAACCCATGTCCAAGTGATATTTTCAAATAGAATTTTAGCTTGCTTGAACATTTCTGCTGAATTAATCACATTTCTATTGCGTTTATGAGCTGTAAAATGACACTGCATAAAGTAATGAGGTGATAAGGTAAAGACATCAGTATAGAGGTAGACAGTTTGCTCAGCCCTATAATGTATTTCTCTATCTTTAATCAGAAAATTGAAGTTCAAATCTAACCATTTTTGCTGTCTAGTTTTGATAAAGGCAATTTTTTTCACTGTGGAGAAAGACCACACTGATATTTAACTTTATAATTAAAAATATGAAAAGTTATAATTGAATTAATATTTATGTTTTCATATGTAATTTGTAAACACCATCATCATAATTTCTGCAGACAGAAGAATGTCCAAAGACAGATGAACCTCCACAGACAGACAAACCTCTGCAGACTGATGAATCCCCAAAGACAGATGAATCTCCACAGACAGGCAAACCTCTGCAGACAGTCAAACTTCTGCAGACAGTCAAACTTCTGCAGACAGACAAACTTCTGCAGACAGGCAAACCTCTGGAGATTTATCTTTCTGCAAAGACAGATGAACCGCCACAGACAGACAAACCTCTGCAGACAGTCAAACTTCTGCAGACAGAAACACTTCTGCAGACAGGCAAACCTCTGGAGATTCATCTGTCTTTGGAGATTTATCTGTCTGCAAAGACAGATGAATCTCCACAGACAGACAAACCTCTGCAGCCAGATGAATCTCCACAGACAGACAAACCTCTGCAGACAGATGAATCCCCACAGACAGACAAACCTCTGCAGACAGATGAATCCCCACAGACAGACAAACCTCTGCAGACAGATGAATCCCCAAAGACAGATGGATCTCCACAGACAGACAAACCTCTGCAGACAGATGAATCCCCAAAGACAGACAGATTCTTTTACCAATATTATGCATTCTACTTGGGCAGGTGCCCATTGGCACTGAATACTCACCTTCTCTGGCTATTGGGGAAACTTAAAAATATTTGGTTCTTCATCTCATAAACACTGGTTATTGCAAAAGAATGTGTTTGAATGGAATTAATTGACTTCCATTGAATGTGTGGTTCCCTTTCGTTCAGTCACTATGATTTACGTCAGTAATGGCTCAATGGCTTAGAAGCCAATCGCCTTCGAGATCTACAAAACTAGCCAATGGCATGAGAATGGTAAATGGATGGACTGCATTTATATAGCGCTTTCAACAGACCCATGGCCACCAAAGGGCTTTACATATTGCCTCAAATTCACCCATTCATACACCGAAGGTGGTGTCAGCCATGCAAGCTCTTTGGGAGCAGCTGGGAGAATGCCATGGGTCTGTAGAATTTTCTTAGCGCAACTCCGCCCCACCTTGTGAGAGCATGAGCGGCAATCTCATATTATGTTTCTACTTTGGAGCCGTGTTCACTTGCCTTCCTGAGCCCTGAGCTTCTCTACTCTTCAAGACGAGCGACTCTCCAGAGTGTCGCATTCCTGTCTGATCTGTGCAGTGATCTCGCACAGGGTGTGTGTTCTACCTGGGCGCTTCGGCATTTCTGCAGAGCTTTCTCCTCTCCAAAAGAACTACACATGGCAAGTCTTTTTCAAGATGTCTCACCCGTGTGTTTCTGGATGCGGTCGGCTGGTTAGTCCATTTGACGAGCATGAACGCTGTTTGGCGTGCTTGGGTCTTGTGCACACCAAGCACGCGTTCATGGATGCGCCATGTTCCTACTGTGGGAACATGACCATTGCAGTGTTGCGATCGAGGCTCCATTATCTCTGTCTAGGAGGGAGGGTCCCCTCTACCACACCCCAATCTATCACCTCCACGAGAGGGGATACTTTGGCTGGTGGTCAGGGTGATCTGAGGGTTACGGTGTGGGCCAACTCGACGAACATTGCACCCCTCTAGCACATTGCAACCCATTGTGTTGCCGAATGAGGTCGCTGGTGTTTCCCGTCCTGGGCCCAGTGTCTCATTCGGAGCGCTGGCAAATGACACCATGTCGATTGCCGCATCACAAGGTGGGCTGGATTCCTCCGGAGATGAGGATTTGGCTGTGCTGCCTCCCCCCGGGAGTCCCAGCATTGCCCAAATCTGATCCGGCACTCACAGCCATGCTTGCCCGGGCAGCTTATAGCATCGGGCTTGAGTGGAATCCTCCGCCATGTGGATAGCGCTCAAGGCTGGACGATTGGTATCTGGGGGCGGCCCGTGCTGAAAGTGCCCGTCAGCCCCCAGTGCCCTACTTCCTGGAAGTGCACAAGGAGGTGTTGAAATAGTGTAGCCATTGACCTTTCACCATCGCTCGGCAGTCTTTTCTGCCTTCACTGCTCTCGATAGTGGTGCAGTGAAAGGGTACACAGGGGTTCCCCCTGTTGAGCCTTCTGTTGCGATGCAACTGTGTCCGCAGATCGCTTCAACATGGCGTGGTGACCAAAAGCAACCATCCAAAGCCTGTAGGGTTACGTCTACTTTTCTACGAAGACCTATAGAGCCACGGGCCAGGCCGTGTCCACCTTGCATACTATGGCCATCCTTCAAGTCCATCAGGCAAAGGTGCTCAGAAACATGCACGAGGGCAATGCTGACCCTGCACCAGAGATGGGCATAAATACATGGAAATGTATTTAAAATACAAATACAAAATACAGTACTGTGTGGAAAAATGTATTTAAATACAAATACAGTATTTTGTATTTTGAAAATACACAAAATACATGTGAAATTGGCGATTCAGTTCATGTATCCCTATTAGGCTGAAATCTATCTGGGCCTATTTATTAATATGTTTTGTTCTAATGTCACAACAAGTCACAATTTCAAGTTTACTGGGTTTAACTTGATTATTTGGTTAGGGTTTAAGAAGTGTAGGCTACTAAAAAACTTTCCCATGTGTCCTCAAAATGACCCGCAACCTAATCAGTTTATATGTGAACAAAAGAGACGAGTGTTTGACAAATTATTCAGCAAACTACTTCCAAACCATCAAAAAGCAGTGATGAAAGGAGAACAATTACAGAGTCACCCTCTGTCGTTTCACAGAATTATACAACGGAGAGCACATCAAGCATTACTTTACTGAGAAATGCGCGCAGTGAGCAGGTTCGCGGCGTAGAGCCATGCGAATGGCGAAATTATAAACAAGGCTTCAAACTGTGTTGCCAACTTAGCAATTTTGTCGCTAGATTTAGCAACTTTTCAGACTACCTTAGCAACTTTTTTTTTTCTAAAAGCACCTACAACACCAACACACATTCAAGCTAGCTCAATAGGCCGAGCGGTTCAATCATAATTCCTTAAGATCGCTGTGGAAATGGGCACAGATGCCTAAGCCTGCTCCCCGTCGAGGCTGCCCTCCTGCGACTCCTGCCCAGCAACAGCCTTCACCCAGGCCGTGGCGTGGAGGATGTCACAGGAAGGCAACCCAGCCCGTCTCGGTCCCTAACCCTGCCAAGCGGCAGTCCAAGCAGCGTTCATGAGACGGGCCGCTCGGAAGTGAACTCAGCTCTTTCCCAGAAGATGGTAACAGGATCACTCCTTCCCCCGGTGGAAGGCCGAGGGAGAATCCTTGGTTTTCCCCTTCCGCTGCTGGCCTCGCGGTCAGCGGCACCCTATTCATGGTTAAAATTAAGAACTTATATATTCACGAGACCCCCGTGAAACCCTAGTCCGTCCCTGGTCTCCTCTGTCAGGGTGCGGAACATGACCCCGCCCAAACCTTGGGACGCTCCAATGCCTCCCATGTCTGTGCTGGTCATTCCGCTTCACTGCCCCATCGTGGGTACGCCTGTCGTTCGCGTGACCCCGCTGGTTCAGTTTCTGGGAGCCTGGCTAGAGCTTCCCAATGCCCCTGCCATGCATGCGGAGATCGACACCCTACTGGCGAAGGGTGAGATCGTCCCTCCTTTCGAGATGAAGTCCGGCTTCTACAGTCCCTACTTCATTGTATCCAAGAGGAGCGGTGGGTTACGGCCAATAGTGGATCTGCACTTCTTGAACCGATCCCTTCACAGGCTTCCATTCAAGATGTTGACAGCCAAACGCATTTTCGAATGCGTTCGTCCATCGAATTGGTTTGCAGCGATCGACCTGAAGGACGCATACTTTCATGTCTTCATTCTTCCTCGACACAGAGCGTTTCTGTGGTTTGTCTTCGAGGGGCAGGAATACCAGTACACGGTACTCCCTTTCAGGTTAGCCCTGTCTCCTCGCGTCTTCACAAAAGTCGTTGAGGCGTATGCCACTCAAGCAACATGGGGTTCGCATCCTGAACTATCTCGACGACTAGCTGATACCAGCTCACTCTCAAGACCAGGTTTGCCAACACAGGGACCTGGTGCTTCGGCACCTCGCCTGCTTGGGCCTTCAGGTCAACTGGGAAAAGAGCAAACTCTCCCCTGTGAAGAGGATCTCTTTTCTCTGTATGGAAATCTACTCGGTCACCATGTGCGTGCAGCTTACGAGCAAACGAGCGCAATCACTGCTGACTTGCCTTCGCCAAATCGAGGGCAAGAGTGCAGTTCCACTGAAGTTATGTCAGAGGCTCCTTGGGCATATGGCATCCGCAGCAGCGGTAACGTCGCTCGGACTGCTTCATATGAGACCGCTTCAGCACTAGCTTCGCGATTGAGTCCCGAGATGCGCTTCTACGGGACGGAGTGCCCTAAGACTGAGTTTCCAGGCATGTTGTTGTATCAACAGATGCCTCTGCCACGGGCTGGGGTGCACATGTCTCTTGCCATTTTCAAAGTAGTTCCCTGTCATTTAAGAGATGACGTGCATGTGGTCAAACACAAAGCTGTGTCTGAATTCACTCGTTTACCCCCATCATCAGGTGTTCATTGTGCATCGAAAAACGCATTTCGGGAGATAATCAGTGGTGAATGTCTCCTTGAGGATCGATGACGCTCTCACTCTCATACTCACGGCCTCGAGGTTGTCGATAAACGTATCGGTGCCTTGAGCATGTGCAATGGACAAGCTGCCACTGGTGATTGCCCTGGCTTCCGTTAAGTCAAGTCAACTTTATTTATATAGCGCTTTTAACAATACAGATTGTTTCAAAGCAGCTTCACAGTGTTAAACAGGAAAATAATGCAACAGAATTTGATTCGGCTTTACAGCTGCTTTGGAGAAAGTGGTGATGTCATCAGCCCATTTCAATTATCATACAGTGACAATGTGGGCAGATCAGTAATTTAGTTTATATAGTTAATTTTGTTTACTAAGTAAATTTATTTGGATATTTAGTTTAAAAATGTAGTGAGGGTAGGGGACCTGCAGGCATTTTCAGTTGACAAAGCATGCCTGGAATTCGGGCCGGCTAACTCTCACTAAGATGGCCTGGATACGTGCCCAAGGTTCCCACCACTTCTTTCAGAGATCAGGTGGTGAACCTGCATGATAATGCACGGCCCCATGTTGCAAGGATCTGTACACAATTCCTGGAAGCTGAAAACATCCCAGTTCTTGCATGGCCAGCATACTCACCAGACATGTCACCCATTAAACATGTTTGGGATGCTCTGCTCTGGCCTATACTCATGCTGTCTAATCAGCATCTTGATATGCCACACCTGTGAGGTGGATGGATTATCTCAGCAAAGGAGAAGTGCTCACTAACACAGATTTAGACAGATTTGTGAACAATATCTGGGAGAAATAGGCCTTTTGTTAGAGCCCGACCGATATATCGGATGGGCCGATATTATCGGCCGATATTAGGCATTTTCCAAACTATTGGTATCGGCATTTATAATGGCCGATAAATGAATATTTAAAATAATAATAAAAACGGACGAAACACCGAGTCATGCTGCACGCCACGAACATTCATTCACAACTGAGATCATCCCTGAAGAGCTTGTAAGTTGGCAACTGTCACGAGACATACATTGCTTGAATAACAATTAAAAGAACATCCCCATCAGTTCTATGAACTCAAATAAGCATGACAAAATTTGTGACTGCCAAGTCCAGTTTTGCAATTACATGTAAGCCAAGAGTGAAACGGAATTAGGTTACGTTAGGTTGTTACAGTATAGTTGACTGACTGTCAGTTTAACTCGGACCATGTGACTGAATAAGATTCTTTAATAGCATGACAGTTTGACAGCATGAGACGTATCATCTCTCCCCTGCCCGTTATTTTGAAAAATTATGTTTTACAATATTTTGCAGTCCATTTCTGAATTATGACTTATCATAGACTTTAGCCAACCACAAAGCGAGCTAATGCCATGGCTATCAGTGGAAGACCGCTAACATTAATGCGCAAATAAACTATATTTTTAGTTCCAGTCCCTGCGTTGTAAATCGTAAGTTAAGCACGTGAGGAGTGAACGAAAGTGCGTTGCTGACTTTGTTCAGACGCAGCATTAATGAGTCACATAATGGATTTAATGCATCACTAAGTAGGAGATTTTAGAAGGCAGGCAGCACATGATGATTGAAAATGGTTTGTTGTAGCTTGATGGATAGAATTAAAAGAGTGCATGAAAAGGGATAAGCAAGTTGACATTGTAATTATAAGGTAGCTCATATTTATACTGTATATAGTTTATATTTTGCTGTTGTTGTTATTTATCAGAACTTAACTGAATATTTTTTTCCAGTCTTGCTCAAAGTTATATTTATGAAGCTTACCACATCTATCAATACTGGTAACTTTGAATTTTTTGTTAATTAGTGGTGCTTGCGTAGCAAGGCATCACTATTACTATCTCACCCAGGAACGGTTTATTATTATTCTTTATTCTGGACACTTTTTTGGCACGCTTCTCCTCCCACATTTTTTGTCACAGACCCATGAATGAGGCGTCAAATCGACCGGCTTATACGGAAATGGTGTGCTATATCTTTTCTAAGGGGTCGGGGGTACGATATTTGCCCCAGGGGCAAAAAAGTAGCCGAAAAATCCCATTGACTTAACATTGCGACCAACTTTAACGAGTCATAGCTCCGAATGAGGATTTTGTAGAAACTCGTGGGTCACCATATTTGAAAAGGCTGACAGGCCCTGCAAGATGACATATCGCAATGGGGTATAAGTTTTACCCCTGGGGCATTAGAGCTGCCCAAATTTCCTCAAATTTTGCCCCAGTCATTGTCTGTGGGAGGGATGTCTTATTAAACTCATGTGTTTCTCTTACTATGGGAAATTGCATAGGGATTTTGTATTGACCACAGCTCTGGCTCACAGTGTCTCAGAGACAAGGGGGTGGGCTCAATTTACTCAGCCAACCAATCACTATCTCAGGATTACAGTAAACCCATCAAGCCACGCCCTAGCAACCATTTAGAGCTCCCTAGCAACTGATCCCATAGACTTCCATTGAAAGAGATCAAAGGGATATCTTTGGATAGAAGTGTCATAGAAACACGATTGTGGGTTTGTTTGACTCGGGGCATCAACAGCCAATCACATATCACCGTCAACACCGTCACCACCCTAGCAACCATTATCAAGCAGCCTAGCAACCGTTTACCAAGACCTATATCTCTGCCTCAGAACAACCTAGAGGCATGGGGGTTGGTTTATATCATTCATACAGACAAGCAGTATCATCATTGGATGCTGCCTAGCCACTCCATAGCAACCAAACAGAGTACCCTAGCAACCGTTTACAAGGACCTATATCTCTGCCTCAGAACATCATAGAGACATGGGGGTTGGTTTATATCATTCATACAGACAAGCAGTATCATCATTGGATGCTGCCAAGCCCCTCCATAGCAACCAAACAGAGTACCCTAGCAACCGTTTAACAAGACCTATATCTCAGCATCAGAACATCGTAGAGAAATGGCGGTTGGGTCTTTTGGCTCATGCTAGCAAACTGGACTTTCAACATGCTACACATGCTAGCAGTGAATAGCTACATGCTAATAGTGATTAGCTAAGGATTAGAACATGCCAGCAACATGCTAATCATGTTAGCATTGTCATGCTAATCATGTTAGCATCATGCTAACATCATGCTAATCATAATCAGAACATCACAGAGACTTGGGGCTGGTCTCATTTGAATCGGCCTATCAAGCAGCTAATAAGTAGTAACATTCAAACTTCATTGCCACGCCCTAGCAACAAGTTACAGCACCCTGGCAACTATATATCAACATTAACGAGCCATATCTCAGTACCAGAGCATTGTAGGTATACAGAGTTGGGCTCTTTTGAATCAGACTGGCCAATAGTCTTTCAATATCACCCCATAAACTGTATAGACACATCCTAGCAACCTTGTACAGTACCCTAGCAACAGTACAAACACATTTATAAGCCATATCTCAGCCCCAGAACATCCTACAGACATGTTGCTTGGCTTTTTTGCATTATCCGGGTGGTGAGTTTTGCCACGGCAAGCACCACTCACATTTTCTTCAGGAAATGTACATTCTAGTTTTTTTTTTTGTTATTGTGTTTTCGTCCAAAGGACTTTAATTTTCATATATTAAGTTTGTATTTTTATACATTTTATTTATCAGAACTTAAAACAATAAAACAAACAAGTTTATTTTTAAACTGCATTGTCATATTTTAGAGAGGCTGAGGGATCATTAATATAATATATATATATATATTACACATACACAGGTCCTTCTCAAAAAAATTGCATATTGTGATAAAGTTCATTATTTTCCATAATGTAATGATAAAAATTAAACTTTCATATATTTTAAATTCATTGCACACCAACTGAAATATTTCAGGTCTTTTATTGGTTTAATACTGATGATTTTGGCATACAGCTCATGAAAACCCCAAATTCCCCAAAAATTAGCATATTATGAAAAGGTTCTCTAAACGAGCTATTAACCTAATCATCTGAATCAAAATTACACCTGCAAAAGATTCCTGAGGCTTTTAAAAACTCCCAGCCTGGTTCATTACTCAAAACCGTAATCATGGGTAAGACTGCCGACCTGACTGCTGTCCAGAAGGCCATCATTGACACCCTCAAGCAAGAGAGTAAGACACAGAAAGAATATTTCTGAATGAATAGGCTGTTCCCAGAGTGCTGTATAAAGGCACCTCAGTGGGAAGTCTGTGGGAAGGAAAAAGTGTGGCAAAAAACGCTGCACAATGAGAAGAGGTGACCGGACCCTGAGGAAGATTGTGGAGAAGGACCAATTCCAGACCTTGGGGGACCTGCGGAAGCAGTGGACTGAGTCTGGAGTAGAAACATCCAGAGCCACCGTGCACAGGCGTGTGAAGGAAATGGGCTACAGGTGCCGCATTCCCCAGGTCAAGCCACTTTTGAACCAGAAACAGCGGCAGAAGCGCCTGAACTGGGCTACAGAGAAGCAGCAGTGGACTGTTGCTCAGTGGTCCAAAGTACTTTTTTCAGATGAAGGCAAATTTTGCATGTCATTCGGAAATCAAGGTGTCAGAGTCTTGAGGAAGACTGGGGAGAAGGAAATGCAAGTCGAGTGTCAAGTACCCACAGTCAGTGATGGTCTGGGGTGCCATGTCAGCTGCTGGTGTTGGTCCACTGTGTTTTATCAAGGGCAGGGTCAATGCAGCTAGCTATCAGGAGATTTGAGCACTTCATGCTTCCATCTGCTGAAAAGATTTATGGAGATGAAGATTTCATTTTTCAGCACGACCTGGCACCTGCTTACAGGGCCAAAACCACTGGTAAATGGTTTACTGACCATGGTATTACTGTGCTCAATTGGCCTGCCAACTCTCCTGACCTGAACCCCATAGAGAATCTGTGGGATATTGTGAAGAGAAAGTTGAGAGACGCAAGACCCAACACTCTGGATGAGCTTAAGGCCGCTATCGAAGCATCCTGGGCCTCCATAACACCTCAGCAGTGCCACAGGCTGATCGCCTCCATGCCACGCCGCATTGAAGCCGTCATTTCTGCAAAAGGATTCCCGACCAAGTATTGAGTGCATAACTAAACATACTTATTTGAAGGTTGACTTTTATTGTATTAAAAACACTTTTCTTTTATTGGTCGGATGAAATATGCTAATTTTTTGAGATAGGAATTCTGGATTTTCATGAGCTGTATGCCAAAATCATCAGTATTAAAACAATAAAAGACCTGAAATATTACAGTTGTTGTGCAATGAATCTAAAATATATGAAAGTTAAATTTTTTTATATTTTAATATAGTTTAATATATATTTATTTATATTAATATACATCTCGGCCGACATATCGGAATATCTGATTTTTAAATCCCCAAATATTTGTATCGGTATCTGCCTTAAAAATCCTTTATCGGTCGGGCTCTACCTTTTGTGTACACAGGAAAAGTCTTAAATCTTTGAGTTCAGCTCATGAAAAATGGGGGCAAAAATGTAAGTGTTGCGTTTATAATTTTGTTCAGTGTATATATTATACAGTGGCATGAAAAAGTATGTGAACCGCTTGCAGAATCTGTGAAAATGGGAATAATTTTAACTAAATAAGAGGGATCATACAAAATGCATGTTATTTTTTATTTAGTACTGTCCTGAATAGGATATTTTACATAATTTTTTTTTTACATATAGTCCACAAGACAAAAAAAATTGCTGAATTTATTCAAATAACCCTGATAAAAAGTTTATGAACCATTAATTCTCAGTGCTGTGTGTCGTTCCCTGGATGATCCACAGCTGTTTTATCATTTTGTGATGGTTGTTCACGAGTCCCTTGTTTGTCCTGAGCAGTTAAACTGCCCAATGTTCTTCAGAGAAATCCTCCAGGTCCTGCACATTCTTCAGTTTTCCAGCCTCTTTTTCATATTTGAACCCTCTCCAGCAGTGACTGTATGATTTTAAGATCCATCGTTTCACACTGAGGACCATTGAGGGACTCAAACACAACTACTAAAAAAGGTTCAAACATTCACTGATGCTCCAGAAGGACACACAATGCATTAAAAGACGGGGGTGAAAATCTATTGAATTTGAAAATCAAGGTAAATTGTACTTAATCTGTCTTCCGGGAAACATTGCTTCTGAAGGGCAGTACTAAATGAAAAAATATATATATATTTAAACAAAATAAGAAAAATTTGGACAAAAAAAAAAAAAAAAAAAGTTTTCGACTCCCTGCTTTTAATGCATTGTGTGTCCTTCTGGAGCATCAGTGAATGTTTGAACCTTTTTTAGTAGTTGTGTTTGAGTCCCTCAATGGTCCTCAGTGTGAAAAGATGGATCTTAAAATCATACAGTCATTGCTGGAGAGGGTTCAAATATGAAAAAGAGGCTGGAAAACTGAAGAATGTGCAGAACCTGGAGGATTTTTCTGAAGAACATTGGGCAGTTTAAAGCTATGGTCTACGATTTCAAAGATTGTTCATTATTAATAATCTCGTTTAGATGCTGGTTATGGTTCTACAGTACAATCCTAACAATATGAAGAGAAAAAAGAATGAAAAAAATCCATTCACTCTATTGGGTGTACACCCGCAGAGAAATTGACCAATGTAAGCTGTCCGGCCGGACAGCTTACATTGGTTAACTGCTCTCATCCAATCCCTGCTCCACTCGCGTTTCCCCCCGACCGCACCCCACCCCGCCCCCTCCTGCGACATGAAATTTTGCTGGCAAGTAGGCAGCGTCAACTCAGCAATGGAGAAAAACCAACAAACAGACAGCGGCAAGCGGCCCCTGCTCGCCCCAACAGTCAAGGTTGGAATAAAGAGAAAGTCAATTGAGGAAAGAGCAGATATTTAAAATAAATGTGAAGAACGCCGGACTCAAAGCCGAATCAATATAGGGTCCACCGTTGCCCGTTGGAGGAAGCTTCAGAGAAACCTTTGGACTTAAAACCGACGCTGATTATTTGTTGAGCAGGTAAACATTTATTTATACTTTTATGGTGTGGTGTATTACATAAATAGCTTTTTATCAGCATGACAACATGATCATGCTGCCGGTCGGCATTGGAATGTTAGCCGTTTAGCATCGCCTATCACGGGTCAAAGTAATTATATTTCTTGAAGTGCTTGACTATTTCAATAGGCCTAACGTTAGCGGTTTTCTGTTCGAGCCGATAGAACATTGCACTCTCAGAAAAAAAGGTACAGGGCTGTCACTGGGGCGGTACCCTAAGGTACAAAAGTGAAAAGGTACATCTTTGTACCTTACTCACCCCTGAAAGGTACATTTTAGTACCTCAAAAGGTACATATCAGTACTTTAAGAGTGCATATTAGTACCTTAAAGGTACATATTAATACCTTAAAGGTACATATTAGTACCTTTTTTGTTATGTACCTTAGGGTACCGCCCCAGTGACAGCAATGTACCTTTTTTTCTGACAGTGTGCATGTGTTGCTAATCTTGCGTGAGCGTGAACTCAAACGTGTGCCTTTGAGCTATCAACATCTGTTCCGATGTTTACTCCTGCTTGACTGAGTGACGTTGTTCAGGTCGTTTCCCGGTGGGAGGGATCAGGTAGCACAGAGGGGAGGGGTGTGCGTGTGGAGGGGCGGGATGAGTTTTTTAAAAATTCAGGCTTTCTCGACTGATTTTCAACATCGTAGACTACAGCTTTAACTGCTCAGGACAAACAAGGGATATATATATATAATAGTAATCCCAAAAAGAATATTTAAAAATTAATTTACTCAATCCTTGTGTTGTTTCAAACCTTTGTCTTTCTTTCTAACATGTATAAAAACTACAGTAGATATTAAGCAGAATGACAGGCTCAATCACCATTCATTTTCACTGAATGGAAAACAAAGATACAATAAAAGTGAATACTGTGAATAAAGTGGCTGTCATTCTGCCAAATATCTTTTTTTTTTTTGCATTCCAGGTATGAAAGGAACTCTTATAGGTCTGGAACAATAAGGGTTATTAAACAATGACAGAATAGGGAAGGGACGATTACCGGTTTCACGATAAACCATGATAAAATGTACTGACGGTTAGTATTATCATTTAAAATTGAATTATCATTCAAACTGTTTGATTATCGTGATTTTGAAAACTCGCTGTAATTCCTGTCCAGCCAACATCAGTCTGATGAAGCGCACAATGTTGTTTTTTGAACAAGAAGAAATGGCAGAAGGCAGTGACAGCGCTCGGGAGATTTTTCAGCCTTCTAAAAGGACCAAGTCTGAGTTGTTATATTTTGGCTTTTACAAAAGTCCTGAGGGAAACTTAATCGAGGATGGTCACCCTGTCTGCAGAACATGCAAAAAGAAAGTCGCTGCAATAGTGGCAAACACTTAAAATCGGCCGAGTCATCTTTGTGACCATCATCTACACTGTAAAAAAATAAATCAGGTCTCTAAATTGAAAATTTCCTAGTGACTGAACACATCAAATTTTTTTAGTTGCCCAAATTGAATTTCTGTGAATTAAATTGCATCAAGTGGCTTTGAGCCAAAAAAACGAACAAACAAGTTCAGAAAAAACTATTAAGGGCATTTAAGGGATAATAATGTATATTCATCGTACACTTATTACACAGATTTTCTTTCCCACATAAAAAATTACGGGGACATATTGAATTGAGATTAAGGTTTTAAATCTTACCCGTTTATAAATTGATTTTGTGCAGCAATCAAAACAATCGTCCAGAAAAGATGATCACAACATTATAGTAGCATTAATAGTAAAGTCCTCTGATTTCATTTTCAACACAATCAAAAACGAGAGAGCGCGTCCGTTGTGATGGATGTGCGCTGTTATAATAAGTTGCTATTGACAACGGTCATTATAATGAAGGACATGCCACAGAATAGAATCCTTGCTTAAAAAAGTGCATAGAGCTGCTTGTTTTATTTGTTGTTTTATTTTTCAAATATAAAACGTGTTGAAATGTTTTCAGTGTGTGGATCAGTTATTTTTGAACACTTTCATCTCATTTTATCAAAACCGTGATAGGTGATAATCGTGATAATTTTGAAATTGCTGGTTTGATCCCAGCAGTCGACACCACCAGTGTGTCCTTGAGCAAGGCACTTTACTCCATGTTGCTCCAGGGGGTTGTCCCTGTAATAAGGGCACTGTAAGTCGCTTTGGATAAAAGCGTCTGCCAAATGCAGAAATGTAAATGTAAATTTTACAAAGTAGTGCTGTTTTCTCTTTCAGATTCACCTGAAAACACAGAGACGTGTGGGACAGGAAATCAAAGGACTGAAGATTTTAAATCAAATGATTCTATAAAGGTGAACATTCACAAAAATTCTTGTTTAAAAGACTTTTTTAAAACTGATGCCATTTTCTCCCATAATCTGTGTCACTACATGTAGAGATCACACATAGCCTAATGAAGAAGTCCTGTGAAGTCTTAAAAAACATTTTAGTCTTGACTATTTTAGTTATAGTCAAGTTCATTAGCATGTTATAGGAAAATAAGAAATTATATATAATCTCACTCAAATTTTGCTAAATTTGGACCAATTTTGTAAGGTCAAATTATTTAAAGGTTAAGCAAAGGTATAATTGTTCAAGTGATTTTATGACCAGTAGGTGTCCCTGTTCCCAAACTGCTCAGTGAATCTGAAATGGTGCCAAAATTATTAGATTATTTGAATAAATAGATGATTTGATTATCTGACAAAATTGAAAATGGAGGAAAATCCAGTCAGCCACTGTTGAAAAAGTTATAATCTTAAAGCTATATGAAATTGTACTATTGTTTTCACTATTGTCATGGTGTGAGTTCCTGAAATTGTAACCAAGGATGTTGAGAACCTCTTAAACTTAAGATAAACTTAAGAAAGCAATGACAATCAAATCAATACTGAATGTGATTCCATGAGAAAATAAAATAAATCTATTATTATTGTGTCTGTTAAACAGAGAGAAAAGGACATTGGACAACACCAACAGCAGCAAAAGACTGAAAGAGAAAACATAGAGCATCTATTATTTCACAGACTTCATCTTCACAGGAACGATAAACTAAGAGCGGGAGACATTCTTCAGATAACTGAACATTCATTACAGTCCCATGAATCCTGTGATGAAAAAGAGCTGGTTTTGAGTTTCATCCAAAAACTAATGTTGATAAACTACAACGCAAGATACACTAATGTTAATATCAATGAACAGGAACATACAAAACAAGGAGACTCTGACCTATCTGAAGATAGTAGTGATATATTTGAAGCAATATCTTTCTCTAATGAAGCACTAAGTCAATCTGATCGAATCCACCCGATGGATGTTCAGATGGCCGTGTTTCATTGTGCTGATGGTTTCCTGAAGCAGCTGATGGTCACTAAACTGTCCCAGTGTCAGTACGCTCTGCCTCTGCTTGTTCCTGATCCATTCACACAACAGATTGAGTTTCCTCTCTGGACATTCAGACAAATCAACAAGAGCTGGAAGAAAAACAGCAATGGTGAAATTCAAAGTCAAACCGAGCCAGTCTATAAGGCACAAACTCCAATGGTGTCTTTCTTCAGATTTGGCTGTGTGTCTTCATCCAAGTCTCAGCTGATGAACAGTCTGATCAATGAGAAACACAACACATTCTTCCACAGGAACTGCCCAGGCAGCAGCAGAACCAGAGTCCTGATGGACGGAGTGGTGGAGATCGCCTGGTTCTGCCCCTCTGGGAAAAACACGGATAAATTCACTGACTGTGTTGCGTTCTGTAATCTACACGGAGATGCAGGAGACCATGAGAAACAGCTGGAGATCCTCAATGAAATGGCCTCAGTCAATGTGGTTCTTCTACCACAACTTCAGAAAAATGACAGAAGTGCAGAAAAGATCCAGAACCTGTTCAGAATCACAACGCCGCTTATTTGTCTCATTACGGAAGAAGAATCTACTGTAAGGAAGATGAAGAAAGGGAAATTCAAG
Organism: Gobio occitaniae; assembly: GCA_033150135.1. Taxonomy (NCBI): domain Eukaryota; kingdom Metazoa; phylum Chordata; class Actinopteri; order Cypriniformes; family Gobionidae; genus Gobio; species Gobio occitaniae. The sequence continues at coordinate 71,403 of JARQWZ010000794.1, forward strand.
ATCGGTCTGAAGGACAGAAATCAGTCAGATGTATCTGAAGAACTCAGAAGAGCCATAAAAGATTGTCTCCAAGAATCATCTTCCACTTTCAGACTTGAAGACGTGTCCAAACACTCAGACATCAGTGTAGATGAGGAAGATGATGAAGAGTGCAGGAGAGGAAGAGAAGCAGCACAGACGATGATGAGTTTACTGAAGAATAAAGATCTGACAGAAATCAAAGACTCATTTCTGCCCTGTCAGGGGAAACTGTGGCATCAGTGGAGTCAGAAGAACAAAGAACTACATCGACCTCAAGGAGATGAGACAGAAATTGACATCAGTAGAAAAGAAACCGAGATTAAGAATACCCATCAACAACAGCATGAATGTGGCATCAGTGAGTTTATTAAGCTCTTTATAAAAGCAATGAACTCAAATACTGCAAACAAGATGAAGTTTTTCATCAAATGGCTCAGAATCCTCCTGGATGAACACACTTCAGCTGACCTTTCTGCTCTTCATCATAAGTATAATAAAAAATGGTCAGCAGTTATAAAACTGAAAGAGAATCATGATGACCCTGAACAATTCAAAGCTGAACAACTCATTACTGAACAAACTGAACTTGAGAGAATATCTGAGGAGCTTCAAGCTGCAAACTTTGGTCTGGAGCACATCATGAGGGAGATCGGTCAGATCTATGAATCATGTTCCTCTGTGAAGAACAAGAAAGACCTGCAGTTTAACTTCTCATCTCTCCCGAGTCTTGGAGCAGGCATGATGATCTCTGGATTTCCACTGGAGCTGATGGATGGAGATGCTGCTCATGTTCCTCTGGTCTGGATCTCTGCTGTTCTAGATCAACTCATCCAGAAACTGGGAGACCAGAGAGTCTTTGTGCTGTCAGTTTTAGGGCTTCAGAGCTCTGGGAAATCCACCATGCTCAACGCCATGTTTGGACTCCAGTTTGCCGTCAGTGCTGGCAGGTGCACCAGAGGAGCTTTCATGCAGCTGGTCAAAGTGTCAGACAAGATGAAAACACAGATGAAGTTTGACTATATTCTGGTTGTTGATACTGAAGGTCTCCGTGCTCTAGAACTGGCTGGAAGATCAACAAGACATCATGACAATGAACTTGCCACATTTGTTGTTGGTCTTGGAAATCTGACCTTGATCAACATCTTTGGTGAAAACCCATCTGAGATGCAGGACATTCTTCAGATTGTTGTTCAGGCCCTCATGAGGATGAAGAAGGTCCAACTGAATCCCAGCTGTGTGTTTGTGCATCAGAACGTCTCAGACATCACAGCTGAAGAAAAAAACATGGAGGGAAAGAGACGACTGCAGAAGACACTGGATGAGATGACAAAACTCGCTGCTAAAGAGGAAGACAGTGATGCTGAATGTTTCAGTGATATCATTAGATTTGATGTTCAGAATGATGTGAAGTATTTCGCTCAGCTCTGGGAGGGCAGCCCACCGATGGCACCACCAAACCCAAACTACTGTGAGAATATTCAAGAACTAAAGAAAACTATTATGTCTCATGCCTTAAATTCACAAGGAATGAGGCTGACACACTTAAAAGTTCGTATTAAAGATCTCTGGGAGGCTTTACTGAAGGAACGATTTGTCTTCAGCTTCAGAAATTCTTTGGAGATTTCAGCCTACATGAAACTGGAGACCAAATACAGCAAGGGGTCCTGGAGTCTTCGCAGTGCCATGATGGAAACGGAGAACAAACTACACAACAAAATAGAAAATGAAACAATTCATGAGGTTGAGGAAACTGATCTTCAAAGAGAACTGAAGAAGACAAGTGAAGAGGTGGAGAAATCAATGTCTGAATTCTTTGAGAAAGACAAAGATAAAGATATAATGATTCAGTGGAAAACATCATTTAAAATCAAAATCAATTATGTTCAGGAAAACATTGTGAGAGAAACAAAGAGGAAATTAAATGAGATCCTTCAGCAGCGAGACCTGAAGAAAGAGATTGATGCTCAGAGGACAAATCATGAAAACACTCTCTTCGAAAAGAGCAAAGAACTTGCCTTGAAACTCAAAGACAAAGCAAATAATGAAAAAACACTGAAGACAGAGTTTGATTCGTTTTGGGAAAAGAGCGTGAGGAAGATCATCTCAGCCACTCCTCCAATCAGAGACATTGACATAATGAGAGATGTGAGAGAGCTTCTTCGTGACATCCATGGAAGTGTTTGTCTAGACCCCTGGAGGGAGAGCAGGGATATCTTTACTGTGCCAAATTATTCAGATTACGTAAAGGTAAAGAAGTCCAGTGGATTAACAGGAGCTCTCACAAATGTCGTGAGATCAGCTCAGAAGAAGTTTGGTTACATTCTGTATAAAGAGGATGAAGCCAAAATAAGAGCATTAGTCACAGATGTTTCTCAGCAGACAGACAAAATAATTCAGTCATTTAACATTTCAAAGATGGGCTACAACATCAGCAGCATTCAACAACTCATAGGTTACATCAAGGAAAGAGTAATGCAACATGAGGAAGGATCAGTGCAATATGAGTTCAAGAATGAATTCTTCATGGATTTGGTCATTTCCATCTGTAAGAGAGCAAACAAGACGATCACTGACCAACACAGACTGTTCAGGGAAGCCAATGATCCTGTCATATATGTAGAGAAGAAGAGAGAAGAGTACTATAGTATTTTTAAAAAATATCTCAATGGAGCCGCATCAGCTGCCATTTTTGGTGAGATCATCTGTCAGAAACTGAAAGAGCCCATTGAGCAGAGCGTCTACAAGAAGACGGCCAGAGAACTGGCAGATGAATTGAGATCAAACTGCGAATCAATTAATGTAAACAGATCAAATCTAGAGAAACACATCCTGGAGACACTGGCAGAAGAGGAGGACTTTGACCTCTACATGGCGTACATTCATTATCCCAAAGAATGCTTAATGTATTACATCAGAGTTAAAGTCAGTCGGTACATCAATGATGAGTTCAGTGTCAGTGTTTTACCCAAGATGAAGGAGAACATTAAACTCCTGCAGCAGAAGATCATTAAAGCAGCTCATGCATCTACTGAACATGTTCAAGAGAACAGAGGAGATGTTGGTTTGTGGCTGAAGAGTTTCACACAGCATCTCTCAGATGAGCTGATCTTCTCTGAAAAAGACCTCAGTGGAGTGAAACATGATGATGTTGATGATTTCAACCTCCTAGAAGATGTGATAAGACAAGAACTTTCTGCTATAATGTCTGAGATCAGCAGTAAATTCAACACAGAGACATTTGACAAAAAACTGGACCCCAAGTTCAGGCCAGACGAGCTTCTGATTGATCACTTGTGTCAGTGCTGTTGGGTTCAGTGTCCGTTCTGTGGAGCCATCTGCACCAACACCATAGAAAACCATGATGGAGATCACAGCGTTCCTTTCCACAGAGTGGATGGAATTAAAGGATGGCATTATATTGACTCAAAAAATCTCAGTTCAGATATCTGCACAAATTTAGTGACAAGTGATGGAACATTTAGGTCAAAGGATGAACGGTTTCCATACAAAGAATACAGAAAAGCAGGAGGGGTTTATGCAGACTGGAGCATCACCCCTGACCGCTCTGAGCTGCCCTACTGGAAGTGGTTTGTGTGCAGATTCCAGAAAGATCTGGAAGAGCATTATAAACAAACATTTGATGAAAGGAGAGCAATTCCAGAGGAATGGAGAAAGCTTACAAATCAGGATGCTATTGAGAGTTTGGATCAATACATTTAAACAAATATAAATTAACAGAGCACAATAACAATTATTTTAAGCCACTTATTGGCAGAACACAATATAAAATATAAACATGCACTTCCAAGAAACAAGTTGTTTTTTTTAGTTTTAATCTAGTTTTTTTTCTTTCTGTTGTATCATTACTCAAAACATTATATTAAGGAAAGCTGTATTTATAATACAACAGCACTTTTTTATTTAACATACATTTACTGGAACACCTTAACACTGAATCAAGTAAATTCCCGAGTGTTAAATGAACACTGCTCATTGTTCATATGGGAGCCACCAGCAGGTGTTAAAGTAACACTGGAGCAGTGTTAGAGTTAATTAGATAATAAAGTGATTAATTGAGTGATGATTGATTTATTATTGAAGACAATGATGATAATGAGCAGAATCACTGAAGGAAAGAGAAACACAAGAACTACACCTGACTTCAGCCACTGTCTTAGATGAAATCAGCTGAAAATACATTAAATCTCTCTCATTACAAACTTTATTTCTTTCATTTGTCTACAGTTCTTTTCAGGGACGGACTGGGGCTAAAAAACAGCCCTGGACTTTCTCCCAAATAGGCCCATCATCCGGCCATTCGCCCTTAGCCGTGCGCAACAGACACTAGCCAGGATGTACTATGACACAATACTGTCAGACTATCAGACAAGGTATTCACAACAAGTAACATCTCAAAACCAATGATGACAATAAACTTTGATTTATATTAAGGCTGTGAAATGATGAAAATTGCTAGGCCCTATTAATTTTGTCTGTGAAGCTTTCACAAACAACCACCACATTGTGCCAATTCCAAAGACAAGGAAAAACTGCACTCTGATGGAAGACAGACAGAAAGTGCAAGCTAGGATTTTTTGGTTAAACAAAAATGTAGTCAATTATCTATCCCCCTTCCTTGTATGTTAGCACGTTTAGAGTGGTAGCAATGCATGCCTGATGATTTCCCGTTTAATTCAATACCTTAGGTGAGTGAGTGAGAGATTTTGGTTAGATGACAGTAGGTTACAGCTTGACAAGAGTTCATTTTGACAAAAGCACAATGTTTTGTTTTATTGTGAGTGTACACAAATATAAGCAAACACTTTGCAGTTTGAATGATGTCCTGTATGAACAAAATGACTGAGTATGTATTGTTTTTATGTTTCCACTGTTCGATCGCGGCATCGCGCCCGCACCTCTCTCACTCTCACACACACACACACACACACACACACACACACACACACACACACACACACACACACACACACACACACACACACACACACACACACACACACACACACACACACACACACACACACACACACACACACACACACACACACACACACATTAATTTAGCTAGCTGACTATGCAATTCACTAAGATAGGGATAAGGCAGCCTATTATAATGTGTCCTGCTACTACTGGCACTTACCAGGACCTCTTGCTGGTGTGAAGTTAACTCTGTCTGTCCCTCCTCATCATGACCAGGCTGTGGAAGCTCAGGCTCAGCTTCCACTTGCTGGTCCTCTACAGTCTCAGTGTGGCTAAGCGATGTAGTGTGCTGGCAGTTGCACTGCAACCAAAAAGCCAGTAGTCTCGAGAGACTTGGAAACTTTTTCCCATCCACTTTTCTCCTTACGTTTTCTGCTAGCCATAGACTTGTTTTTTTTTTTTTTTTGCCGACGGCCGGGCGACGGCCCTCAGTTGGACGGCCGTTCTGGACTTTTCCAGAACGCACAGATTACCAATCCATCCCTGGTTCTTTTTGAGAATTAACATGTTTATTTGTTGATGTTTTATAGAAAATGTTTGGTCACCATTATGGTGACCTGCATATAGAAAGAATACCAACTTACAAATATTTAGGAATATGGCTAGATGAGTAGTTAGCCTTTGATGTTCATATTGAGTACTTGGTGAAAAGACTTAAACCAAGATTGGGTTTTCTTTTTCGGCAAAAAAAGCTTTCCTTTGGAGCTAGAAAGAGAATTATACAGAGTGCTTTTTTACCCATTTTAGACTATGGTGATGTTATTTGTATGGTGTTTATCATGCTGCACTGCGTTTTATAACACATGCTTGTTCACATACATCACTGTTTGCTGTACAACTATGTAGTTTGGTCCTCTTTATATCAAAGAAGGAAATCACATATGTTAGTATATATTGTAAAGACATTGTTAGGAATGCTTCCAAATTACATTACTATTCTTTTATGCCTTTGTCGAAAGAACTATAGCACCAGATCATCAAATGGGATTAAATTAGTAGTACTACAGGGAGTGCAGAATTATTAGGCAAGTTGTATTTTTGAGGATTAATTTTACAACATTAATAATTAAACAACAACCATGTTCTCAATGAACACAAACTCATTAATATCAAAGCTGAATATTTTTGGAAGTAGTTTTTAGTTTTAGCTATTTTAGGGGGATATCTGTGTGTGCAGGTGACTATTACTGTGCATAATTATTAGGCAACTTAACTTTTTAAAAAACAAATTTATACCCATTTCAATTATTTATTTTTACCAGTGAAACCAATATAACATCTCAACATTCACAAATATACATTTCTGACATTCAAAAACCAAACAAAAACAAATCAGTGACTAATATAGCCACCTTTCTTTGCAAGGACACTCAAAAGCCTGCCATCCATGGATTTTGTCAGTGTTTTGATCTGTTCACCATCAACATTGCGTGCAGCAGCAACCACAGCCTCCCAGACACTGTTCAGAGAGGTGTACTGTTTTCCCTCCTTGTAAATCGCACATTTGATGATGGACCACAGGTTCTCAATGGGGTTCAGATCAGGTGAACAAGGAGGCCATATCATTAGATTTTCTTCTTTTATACCCTTTCTTGCCAGCCACGCTGTGGAGTACTTGGACGCGTGTGATGGAGCATTGTCCTGCATGAAAATCATGTTTTTCTTGAAGGATGCAGACTTCTTCCTGTACCACTGCTTGAAGAAGGTGTCTTCCAGAAACTGGCAGTAGGACTGGGAGTTGAGCTTGACTCCATCCTCAACCCGAAAAGGCCCCACAAGCTCATCTTTGAGGATACCAGCCCAAACCAGTACTCCACCTCCACCTTGCTGGCGTCTGAGTCGGACTGGAGCTCTCTGCCCTTTACCAATCCAGCCACGGGCCCATCCATCTGGCCCATCAAGACTCGCTCTCATTTCATCAGTCCATAAAACCTTAGTCTTGAGATATTTCTTGGCCCAGTCTTGACGTTTCAGCTTGTGTGTCTTGTTCAGTGGTGGTCGACTTTCTGCCTTTCTTACCTTGGCCATGTCTCTGAGTATTGCACACCTTGTGCTTTTGGGCACTCCAGTGATGTTGCAGCTCTGAAATATGGCCAAACTGGTGGCAAGTGGCATCTTGGCAGCTGCACGCTTGACTTTTCTCAGTTCACGGGCAGTTATTTTGCGCCTTGGTTTTTCCACACGCTTCTTGCGACCCTGTTGACTATTTTGAATGAAACGCTTGATTGTTCGATGATCACGCTTCAGAAGCTTGGCTATTTTAAGACTGCTGCATCCCTCTGCAATATATCTCACTATTTTTGACTTTTCTGAGCCTGTCAAGTCCTTCTTTTGACCCATTTTGCCAAAGGAAAGGAAGTTGCCTAATAATTATGCACACCGGATATAGGGTGTTGATGTCATTAGACCACACCCCTTCTCATTACGGAGATGCACATCACCTAATATGCTTAATTGGTAGTAGGCTTTCCAGCCTATACAGCTTGGAGTAAGACAACATGCATAACGAGGATGATGTGGTCAAAATACTCATTTGCCTAATAATTCTGCACTCCCTGTGTGTATATATATATATATATATATATATATATATATATATATATATATATATATATATATTTATATTTTTTCTGTTGTATCATTACTCAAAACATTATATCAAGGAAAGCTGTATTTATAATACAACAGCACTTTTTATTTAAAATAAATTTACTGGAACACCTTAACACTGAATCAAGTAAATTCCCGAGTGTTAAATGAACACTGCTCATTGTTCATATGGGAACCACCAGCAGGTGTTAAAGTAACACTGGAGCAGTGTTAGAGTTAATTAGATAATAAAGTGATTAATTGAGTGATGATTGATTTATTATTGAAGACAATGATGATAATGAGCAGAATCACTGAAGGAAAGAGAAACATAAGAACTACACCTGACTTCAGCCACAGTCTTAGATGAAATCAACTGAAAATACATTAAATCTCTCTCATTACAAACTTTATTCCTTTCATTTGTCCACAGTTCTTTTTGAGAATTAACATGTTTATATGTTGATGTTTTATAGAAAATGTTTGGTCATGATCATTATGGTGACCTGCATATAGAAAGAGTACCAACTTACAAATATTTAGGAATATGGCTAGATGAGTAGTTAGCCTTTGATGTTTATATTGAGTACTTGCTGAAAAGACTTAAATCAAGATTGGGTTTTCTTTTTTGGCCAAAAAAGCTTTCCTTTGGAGCTAGAAAGAGAATTATACAGAGTACTTTTTTACCCATTTTAGACTATGGTGATGTTATTTGTATGGTGTTTATCATGCTGCAATGCGTTTTATAACACATGCTTGTTCACATACTCATCACTGTTTGCTGTACAACTGGTTGGTCCTCTTTATATCAAAGAAGGAAATCACATATGTTAGTATATATTGTAAAGACATTGTTAGGTATGCTTCCAAATTACATTACTATTCTTTTATGCTTATGTCGAAAGAACTATAGCACCAGATCATCAAATGGGATTAAATTAGTAGTACTATAGTCATCTGAAAATCATCTTTCTCTTATTATGCTCCATGGCTGTGGAATGAATTTCAAGCTACTACTCCACTAGAAACAATTCCTCCTTTGAATATGTTCAAAAATGTATTGCAACGTAAAATGAACGAATCATGTTGCTGTTTTAAATTTATTTGTTGATTTATGATGAATGATTTAGCTTTGACTGTTGTAGGATTACCCATGAACAGGCATCGATTAACCAGAGATCCGGAGACTCTTTCAGCACGGTGTTTATCATGTGTGTGTTTGGTTAGATTAGTTTGTGTGTATTAGAATAGTTCAATAAAGCCTTGTATTCATTTTTCATCTATACAAGTGTCTTGTACTTTGTGTTTAAGTTATTGCCTAAAACTGATAAATTTTGTGACCGTGCTCATATCAATGAACATAAAATTAATGATATTACTACCGTTGGCCACAAAGTAATATTCTAATCAGAATTGGTAAAATACGGTGGACGAATAGTTGATGAGATGTTAAACATTAATTCTGAATTATTTATATGTAATTTGGTTCTCTTTCATTGTAATTCAATTCCCCGTTGAGTTATTTGATCCAAAACAGTCTTACACTGAATATCACGTGTGTTATATGTTTACTGTGAATTTGTATTACGGCCATCTTGGTCAGGACTCCCTGGAAGAAAAGATTTCTTTTAATCTCAATGGGACCTTCCTGGAAAAATAAAGGATAAAAAAAAATAAATAAATAAATAAAATCAGTATTTCCTTTAGTTGGGCAGTTTGACTCGTGAAGTTTTATGTATTTGTAACGGTGTTTAACAAAACACATAATTTGCTGCAAAAAAAGCCATAAATAAAGATGATCAGATAATGCAAATTTTAATCATCGGAAAGAAAAATGATTGAAATATCTCATAACTGACCAAAAGTAGTTATTTGATATTAAAGGGGTACTTTAGTGCTGGGTAGATGAATGTGTATTTAAACTGGGTCATTTATGTAGTAGAAATGTGAAATTAATCGTTTTGATATTCATAGTAATAAAATAATTTCGTTCAGTTAGAGAACAGACACTACAATTGAACTGAACGTGTCTTTTCAATAACGTGTGAGTGAGCCGAACGAAAGTCACGGCACAAACGCAGCAGGAATCAGATTTCATTCATCATGAGAACGAAGAGCTGAGGTAAGCACAGACCGTGGCAATCCTTCACAGCATGTATCCAGTCTGGCGCGTTTTCAGATCATGTCTATGGAAGCTTAACTTTCATAGGAATTCATTGAAAAGTTGAAACACTCACTTTGCTCCGCACCGCTCCGTTATGAATGCTCGAGCCGAGCGGCAGAGGTCGTGTTCATTTACATTCTGTGAGTGAGATCCCACCCCTATGATCGGGTTGATAACATGCGGAACAGCTCCTTCTACTGGCTGTAGTCTCCAGCCTCTAGCCAAAAAATCCTCAGATGATGCAAAATGCAATATTTGCGTCATCTGAGGATTTTTTCCAGAAATAAAATGCATAATTCTCTCGTCTCAGGCGGACATGAGGGGGGAAAGTACGATCTTTCCGAATATACTACCGGGTTTCTACTGATACAAAGCTTAATGCTAAATCACTGAAGTAACCCTTTAATAGATTTTCAACAACAATAGACTTGGTCGGCGTCGTGTCATAGCTGGGGGCGTGGCATGGGGGCGGAGTCGGCGTGGGGGAAAACAGTCCATTCCCCCACAATGTAAATGGATGAGGCTAACCCAGTATAGCCTGTGTAGAATCACTTTTGCCGCTCGACAGAGCAAGATCTATACAAAAACTGAGCCATATTGGGTCAGATTGTCCATAAGGTCTCTGTGACTGATAAATGACCAAACAGAATCAATGGCCAGAGGTATCATTTTCTCATCAAAATACTCCATGCTGCTCTGCCGACCCCCATATAGGTATGACATGCCAACTACATAAATCACCCAGTCTTTCCATGAAGTGTTCCTGAATTTAATTGATTCAAAGTATGTATTACATACATTTCACGTTTTAAAATGATCATAAAACGTATCTCTTGCAATGAAATTGATATTTGGAGGTGACAATATGCTATAAGTGTCACAATTTTATGCAAATGTTTTTATTTACTTTTTTATAGTAACCGTCTTCATCAAAAGACTGGGTGAATTATGAATTAGCCTAGTTATCATGTTGTGTAATATTTGTGGGAGCAGCACACATTTTGACGAGAAAATATACATATATATACACATTATATATATATAGTGACTATCAGCTTGAAGCACAAGCATGAGCCCAGCCCTGAATGAAATAAAGAAAACTTTTTAATGTTTTGTACATTAATAACCTCTTGCGTTATGTGTCTATGTGATCGCTCATCGTGAAAAACTGCTTTAACGAGTTCCGTACGTGACAAGTATGACTTTATTGGCGTTTTGTTCAACAAACTTTTGCCATTGCAATTAATGAAATATCTTTTTTTTATCTTTACAAAAATACCAGCATCATGTAGTGCAAATGTTTAATTGTAATGGACGTATTGCACAGGCTTTCGGAATTGACGAACGACTCCGTCTGTTTATTTAGCAGTATAAAACTTCAGATCAGGTTTTTTTTTTACTTACTAGAGGTGCAGAACGCCACATGGCAACTTTTCGGGACTGCACCAAGCAAAAATAAATCGTAATCATTACAAAGAGTAAAGATAAAGCGTCTAACAAGGTCTATGTGCTTTCATTCTAATGGCTTGTTTTCCCCCACGGCATATGGCGGATATGACATTTTGTGGGCGTTCCCAGTAATGCCGACCAAGTCTATATTTTGTTGGCACAGATCAGACTTTCTGCATTTAAATTTTTAAATACATTGTGGGGATATTTTTAGATACACACAGACATGCAGAATCAGCATATGAATCTCAACAATGGCGACATACAAAACTCACGCAGGCGATGAAGAACTTGGAACAGGAACTTTAATGACAAAATCTCTCAGGCTTCATGCTGCAATGCATGATGGGAGTCGGCATTAGGCATGTCACTATTGTTGATATTCATAGGCTGATTCTTGATGTCTGTGTGTCTGACCGATGCACCACTTACAAAAAAAACCAGTATTGTCGTTTTGTCACATCCAGTGTTAAAAACTCATTTAAACTGGTTATATTCTTACACATCAGTGTGTGAGTTTTGGGACAACACGTGTTCATTTTGACATATTCATTGCGTTAATGACTTTAACACAGTGAAATGTCAGGAAGGTAATCTGCCGTTACAGTTTTTTTTTATTGCTAGCAAATTCATGAAACAATTTACAATTTTTCCACAACAATAAACACAATCTCAAAACTACACACCAGCTTGTACAAACCTCAAACTTCCACATCAAATTCAAATACTTTAGTCAAAAACACATTCTCTTTTGTTAAAATCAAACTTTGGCCTCACATGACACACAAAACATACAAATACACAGACTACTCCACTGCCTAGAGAACACTAGTGCGATCACTTCATAACACACTGACAATTTTAAAGAATGAATTTAACCCTCAGAGGTCAAATTAACACTCACCCAGAGTATATATGGGAACCACTGGTATGGTGTTAAATTAACACTTTTATTACATTATTAACACTCTGACAGTGTTAACTAACAAACTCTTAAAGCGTAAAATTTCAACACGACTATGGATGATCAAAGCACCAAATTCGGTGTTCAAAGTTCTTGTCACTTCACCAACGTTAAACTAAATTAATGTTGAGTATTTACATAGACCACTGAGATTCACACTACAGTTACAACAGTTATTAGTGTTACGATCCCAATAATCAGACAATATAAAGTGCTGCAATGAATATATTTTATTGTTAACAGGGCTTCATTTTCCCTTACAAAAGGAAAATATATTTACCAATATATTACTTGAAATATATTATAATATATTGATGGTACATACACACAATACATTATATACAGTATTAATGTAATATATTGCAGTATATTGCAAAAAATACAAATGATTGCCGCTTTCAATATATTGCAATATATTGGAAAATATAAATATTAAATCCCATATATGGGAATATATTGCCTAATGTATTACATTATATTTTCCAATATACTGCAATATATTTGTTTCATAAGGGACACTGGGAGGTAGCAAAATCTGAGCGGGTAGCACAAATTGTCAGAACACCGGAACTGCCGTCTCCAAACGCAGATAAACTCCACCTTTGTTCGTAACCACTCCTCTAGCTCGAGCTGGCCCGCTTTGGACCAAGGTATTCTGCGGTCCAAGGCTCGATCAAGCCCTGTAAGTGACAGTGGAAACTCTGCCATGCACTAGCATGCCCGCTTTTTTTAATCAAAAACAAAGTTATCTGACACACTGAAGTATGACAATGAATTGAGTATAATATTGTGTTTCACCCCAAAATAAGACTTTTCCCTGGGATTCTCACAAAGATAACATCTCGGGTTACAACTGTAACCCTGGTTCCCTGGGAACAGGGAACGAGACACTGCATCCTGAGACACTTTGGGGGACGCTGCAGCGTGACTAATTAGATTAGATTATATTAGATTCAACTTTATTGTCATTACACAAGTACAAGTACAAGTACAAGTACAAGTACAAGGCAACGAAATGCAGTTTAGGTCTAACCAGAAGTGCAATAGCAGCAAGTGCAGGATATACAATGGTTGCAGAAGTGCAGAACATGGAAATGTACTGAATATATATAAATAGAGAGATGGATATTACTATAAACAGAACTGAATTTACAGGTGAATATGTACAGTGAGTAAATATACAGATGGCTATTACTATAAACAGAATTTTACAGATAGAGGTATGCGGTAATATGTTAGGCAAGATGAGGAATATCAGTGGATTAAGGTAGTGCAATAAATTATGGACAGAGCTATCCGAAAAAAAAAGTGTAAAGTGCAGTGGAAAGTGGTTGCATATTAAAGTTAGAAGTACGGTGCAAAATGCAAATGTAAACATTTGGTACTATAAATACAGTCGGCAGTGCAAATGAGCATAATCCAGTAAAGGTATGGTAGTGCAAAATGCAAATGTAAACAGTTGTTACTGTAATAAACAGTCGGTAGTGCAAATAACAAAGTGAAGGCAGATGAGGTAGGAGAGTTAGCAGTTTATGAGGGAAGTGGATCAACGGGGGTTTGAGTTCAGCAAAGAGACAGCTCTGGGGAAAAAACTGTTCTTAAGTCTGCTGGTCCTGGTCCGGAGGATCCTGAAACGCCTGCCAGAGGGCAGGAGAGAAAACAGTCTGTGGGCTGGGTGAGAGGAGTCCTTGTGGATGCTGCGAGCTCGATGCAGACAGCGTTTCCTCTGGATGTGCTCGATGGCAGGCAGTGGAGTCCCTGTGATGCGCTGGGCAGTTTTCACCACCCGCTGCAGTGCCTTGCGCTCCGCAACAGAGCAGCTCCCATACCACACTGCGACACAGTTGGTCAGGATGCTTTCTATTGCGCAGCGGTAGAAGTTCACCAGGATAGCCGAGGAGAGCTGATTCTTCCTCAATGTCCTCAGGAAGAAGAGGCGCTGGTGAGCCTTCTTGACCAGGCTGGAGGTGTTGGTTGTCCACGACATGTCCGCCGAGATGTGGATCCCCAGGAACTTGAAACTGGAGACACGCTCAACAGCCATTCCATTGATGTGGATGGTGTCGTGTGTGCCTCTTGACTCCTTCCTGAAGTCCATGATGAGCTCCTTCGTTTTGGTGGTGTTGAGGAGCAGGTTATTATCAGTGCACCATGTGGCCAGGTGCTGGATCTCCTCCCTGTAAGCAGTCTCATGGTTGTTGCTGATGAGACCAATCACCGTAGTGTCGTTCGCAAACTTGACAATGGAATTAGATCCATACACAGGCTTGCAGTCGGAGGTGAAGAGGGAGTAGAGAAACGGACTTAGCACACAGCCCTGTGGTACGCCAGTGTTGAGTGTAATGGACGTGGAGCAGGTGGATCCTGATCGAACATTCTGGGGTCTGTCAGTTAGGAAGTCCAAAATCCAGTTACACATCGAAGTGTTGATGCCCAGGTCTCCAAGTTTGGCTATCAACTTGGTTGGGATGACAGTGTTGAATGCTGAGCTGAAGTCAACAAACAGCATGCGTGCATAAGTGTTCTTTTGGTCCAGATGGGTGAGCACAGAGTGCAGTGCCATGGAAACGGCATCCTCTGTGCTCCTATTGCTGCGATAGGCAAACTGGTGTGAGTCCAATGTGGATGGTATAGAGTCTTTTAGGTGTTCCAGGACCAGCCGCTCAAAGCACTTCATAACGATGGGTGTGAGTGCTACAGGGCGGTAGTCATTAGGGCACCTCGGGCTAGAGTGTTTCGGCACTGGCACAATGGAAGTGTGTTTAACCCCTTAAGCTGCATGAGCGCGTGCACGGGTTGAAGCGCTATTTTTAGCACGAGTGTAATGTTTGTTAATAGATTTAACGTAAAAAAAACATCATTAATCTTGACAAACTATATATCATTCTAAAGGTCTAAACCTCAAGCATCGAGGACAGACCACTGTTTTTCAATGAAAAGCTTATAACGGCTGCATTTTTGCATGAATGTAAGCAATACACATCAAAACAATTGATAAGAAAAAAAGAGTATCAACTCTGATTGCTTTTTATTAGAGTCCCAAGTGTCTTCTTTCCAAAGATACCTTAATTGTGCCTGTAGCACACTGTTCTCAGGAGCTATAATTGTTTTAATTCAGGTAGGTCGTTTTCAGCTGTGAGCCCCAAAGTGGGGGTGCAGCTTAACAGGTTAAAGCATGTTGGTACAGCTGCTTGGGCAAGAGACAGGTTGAAAATGTCTGTAAAAACCCCAGCGAGCTGCTCCGCACATGCCCTGAGAACCCGTCCAGGGATGTTGTCTGGTCCAGCAGCCTTGTGCGCGCTGATCCGGCTCAGTGCTTTGCAGACATCTGTGGAGGAGAGTGTGATTGGTGGGTGGTCAGCTGAGGGTTTGAGCTTGGTGGCAGTTTCTCTGTTGTCTCTTTCAAAGCGAGCATAAAAGTAATTTAGCTCATTCAGGAAGTTGACATCAGTGGCTGCGGGGGTGGAGTGGGGGGGTTTGTAGTCACTGATGGCCTGAATGCCCTGCCACATGCGTCGAGGGTCAGAGTTGGAAAAGTGACCCTCTATCTTTAGCTTGTAGCAGTGCTTGGCCTTTTTGATGCCCCTCTTCAGGTTTGCTCTGGATGTGCTGTAGGCTTGTGCATCACCTGATCTGAAGGCAGTGTTGCGTGACTTCAGCAGGAGTCGCACTTCCCTGTTCATCCAAGGCTTCTGATTTGGGTATGTGGTGATCTGTTTCTGGGTTGTAACACTGTCAATGGTGGTATTGATATGATCCAATACAGAGGAGGTATATGAGTCAATGTCCGTGTGAGCACCACTGGTGGCTTGAGAAGCAAACATACTCCAGTCTGTGTTTAGAAACCTTTCCTGGGGTGTGGAATCTGCCCCCGCAGGCCACACCTTGATGGTCTTCACTGATGGCTTCACACGGTTGATGAGTGGTGCATACTTGGGTGTTAGAAACAAAGAGAGGTGGTCTGACTGTCCCAGGTGGGAGAGGGGTGTTGCAACGTAAGCTCCAGCCATGTTTGTGTAAACATGGTCTAAGGTTTTGTTTCCTCTGGTGTGGCAGGAAACATGCTGGTTAAACTTGGGTAGCACTGACTTTTAAGTTTGAGTGATTAAAGTCACCTGCAACAATAAACGCAGCTTCTGGGTGGTCAGTCTGTTGTTTACTGATGGCTGCGTGAAGTTCTTTCATAGCAAGCTTAGCATCAGTATCCGGAGGAATATAGGCTGCAGTGATAATGGTGGAAGTGAACTCCCGCGGTAGATAAAACGGTCTACATTTAACCATGAGAAACTCAAGGTTAGCTGAACAATGACTCCCAACAATAGCAGAGTTTGTGCACCAAGCTTTGTTAATGTAAATGCACAATCCACCACCTCTGCTCTTCCCGGAGCCATCTAATGTTCTATCCGCCCGGAGTGTGTGGCGTCCCGCTAGCTCAATAGCGGCGTCCGGTATTCTGCTGTTTAACCAGGTTTCCGTGAAGATTAGGACGTTACAGTTCAAAAGTTTCTTACTGTGTGTGATGCTGAGTCGAATCTCCTCCATTTTGTTCACTAGCGATCGTACATTGGCAAGGAAAATGCTGGGTAAAGAGAGCCAGTGCGGCGATAGCATTAGCTTAGCTTTTACTCCTCCGCGCTTCCCCCGCCTTTGTTTACGATCTCTCCGCCGTCTTCTAGCACTTCCGCCCGGCCGGGTAGAGTGCATAGCATCGGGTGTCCTAGCGATCTCAGGAAGGAGTTGAAGATTGTCCATAAAACTGTCGGAAATTCGTAAACCAATATCCAAAAGCTCACAACGTACGATGTTAAGGCACAGCTGTTCTGTACGAACAGACCCGAGATGAACAAGAAAAATACAGCAAAATTGCAGAATCTGGAGAGACGCTGAGCCTTGCGATCTACTCGCGCCGCCATCTTGGTCATATGGCGAAGTGGTCTAATGACTGAAGCACTGTAAAATCACGACAATTGTACTGACAGCCATGACGTCACTACTAGTGCGACTCGGAAGTATAAAAGGGGCGCCTAGAGAACATGTTATCCTCTTCTTCGTCTGAAGGGAATTTGCAGGCAGCCCTGAAGCATGGCGACGAGATGCAGTGTCTCGTTCCCTGTTCTCAGGGAAATAATCGTAACCCGAGATGTTCCTTTTGAAAGGGAACTCACTGTGTCCACGCTGCCATGCTGAGGGGCTGTCAAAATTGGCTGTGACAAGCACAAAAATTACACTTCATGGAATTAAATACCAAGGTTAAATGCACAAGCTTCATGCCTCATTGAAGAAGTGCCTTAATAATTCCAAACAAGGAAGGACTCAACCCAGGGCACAGCTCAAAGGCTTAAAGGCGGGTTCCTTTAAGGGAGTATGGCTCTGGCCCTGGGGACCCTAGCCTGCCATTTCCAAGAGGGACCCTGTGTCAACCCCTAAGAACAGCTCAGCCTACAACCTGTTTGCATATACATATATAGAGGCCATATGCTTTGAAGGCCTACTATAAATCAGCCAGGGAGCCAGTACTCTACATACCGACTCTCTTAAACTAGGGGAGTACCAGATAAGCTCACCTATTGCCCTTGGAAGCAATATCATGGAGGTTCCTGCCGGGCCTTACAACATGATGCTCAGTCCAGAGCGCTATTAGTAATAACACAAAAGTTTCTAGAGAACACCAACTTGCTCAATATAGAGCTACATTAACACAAAGCTACCAGCTTGGCACAGCAATCCAGCCCCCGGAGCAGCGTACTTCAGCAAAAACGACTCAACACAAGAGGAGCACTGCTAGCACACCCATAGAGAACAATCAAGGTGCTGGAGCCTTTCACTTGAAAATGCCTTGGGCATATGCTCTGGGCTATGCTTGAAGTTCTAGGGAGCAATATACTCTGTATAATGACTCTCAGACTGAGAGTCTAGCTCAACCAGAGCATGCCATCTGTATGAAGCTCTAAGGAGCAGAGGCCTCAGCAGAAAGACTCTCAACAACCAAAAGGAAGCCTACAACACTCACTATTACAAAGCTCAAAAGAGCGAGAGGCCCAAGCAACAACTCTCTGAATCAAGATAAAAAAGCCTCCTTACTACAATTCTCAGTTTAGAAGATCAATGTCTATATAAGCTCATAACTGAGCGGAGGCCTCTGCAGAATGACTCTCAAATTGAGAGGAAGCCTAATACACTATTTCTTGTCACACAGAATATAGCTTTGAGGAGGCCGAAAGGACTGTTACTGCTCACTATTCTAGCACAGCTAAAAAGAGCTCAATGGAATAACTTTAATAGTGAGAGGAGGCTATGAAGGACACACGGAATGTAATCTATCAAATGTGCCTAATCCAGAACCACATTCCTGGTTACAAAAACTGTGCTAGAAGCTAGACAAAAAAATGGCGCAGTAAACATCCATAACACTTCATAAAGGCCAGAGGGAACCAACTACGCTCTCACCTCCTCAGGTTAGGTAGAGGAGGCTAAAAAACCAACAACTCTGCTATACTTAAATACAAAGTTACAGGGAACTGAAATCTTTACAAAACAACACACATTATTGGGAGGAGATATAAACAGCTCTTACCTGTATCTGGCGAGTTGATGCCTTTCACAAACTCCTGCCAGGAGGCCATAGTCAGACCGGCAGAACATTAATTTCATCATTATAACCAGCAGCCATATCACCCTGTGGCCTAAGACTGGTTTCCCCCTGAAGCTAATGGTTGAGCCTGGTCAGTACCTGGATTGGAGACCTTCTGGGATAACTACACAGACAGCATGGTAACATTGATACAATGTGTTTTGATGTTTGCTGTTTTGATCCAAACCATAATTTTGATTGAGATTGACATTTCAATGTTTAAAGTGTGTTGCATTGAAATTGTGATGAAAGTTGACAGCACACATGGGTGGAGACAGTCACATTGAACTAACGGTGATTTGTAATTGATGAGCACAAGATCATGCAGGTGTGTATCTCTGCAGAACAACTGTGGGTGTTTTCCAATCAGTGGGGCATTATCAAACCATGATGGGCATTTTCAATTGCTTTACCTGATTTGCTCTAACTTTGCTCACCTTGGTTTAGGGGTGGGCCTTCATGAGTTTAGCAAGTCTGTTGAATTTTTTTTTGAAAAACATCTATTGTAGTTTGAAATTGGCCACTGATTGGTAAACGCCCATTTTGGTTTTATAGGCTGCTTCTCAGTAGCCTAATTGATGCTTCTTCATTAGGGAGAAAACAAGGGTGTATCAGTGTGTTGAACCACCTAACATACATTACTTCTCTTGTACAATTTACCTTATCTACCTTATTATTTCTCTGTTCCTTTATTTTGTGTGCTTGCTATTTGTGTCTGATTTGTATTGATACTGATTGTATCAATAAAAACGATCTAGAATCAACATCACATTCTAATATTGATCAAACAATATTACCAAAGATTATTTTTGTTAATTTCAGTGTTGATTCAATAACAGTGATGTAGAATCCATCATAACGTAATGTTGATTCAACAATATTACCATTGATTATGTTTGTTAATAAATAGCATTACCATTGATTTTTATTTCACCATTGATAACTGAGGGTGCAAAAGTGATGTTAAAATATCACTTTGTAATGTTGAATCAATGATATTACCGTTGATTTGTGGTCGAAATCTCAACCTTGTTTCAACAGTGCCAAAGAGCTCTTGAAAAAATATCACTTTGTAACGTTAAATCAATGCTATTACTATTGATTTATGGTTGCAATCTCAACATTATTTCAATATTAACTGAGGGTGCAAAAGTGATGTTAAAAAAAAAATCACGTTGTTATGTTGAATTAATATTATTATCCTTGTTTTGTGGTTAAAATCTCAGTATAAATGTTACGTGTATTTGTGCTGATACCGTTTTGAGTCCATAGGTGGCGGGGGAATTCCCCAACTTGTGACAAAGACATGACGTCACCCGGGATACCGGATAAAAGGGCGTTGGCGGCGACATGGACTCTCTCTCTCTCTCATCTCGGGTCCTGTGGACATCACGGCTGCCGCTCTCCTCGCCTCTCCGTTCTCCTTTCTTTATTAGTTTCTTTGTGGTTTCGTTGAGTATAATTATTGGTTGAGACTTAGCATTATTTACTCACTTTTCCTTAAGTTCAGTAACTGGTAGGAATTATTTCATTATTTCACTTTATGGTTATTTAGAAAGAGTATGGAGGTAAGCAGAGACCCGGAAGATTCACTTGTCTTTGTTTTGTCGGAAGCCAGGTAAGAACTGCTGAGTACAGGCGAAGGCAGGTGTTCTCTGTTTACTTTCTTAGTTGTCCTACCAGTTTACTGTTGTTTATTACTTGTTTGATTTATGTTTGTTAATAGGTTGACCTGTTTTGGATTCTGATTTGTATTCTCTTTTGGGTTGTGTACATTTGTTTCTCTTGTTCATTATTTTTAGTAAACGAAGGCGTACGTGGCGTCTTGAAGCGTTACTTTGTGTCTGTGATTGACTTATGTGTTCGGTCCGAATCAGCTGTTTAAGTTAATTTGATTAATGAGCCTTAGTTGCTGGTTATGGCCGTAACAATAAATTATAAAATTATCGTGGCATAACACTTCTGTCCGTCGCCGGCAAAATCCTCACAAGGGTACTGCTGAATCGACTGGTACCCGCGATAGCAGAAGATCAACTTCCAGAGACACAATGTGGCTTTAGAGCCAACCGGGGAACCACAGACATGGTGTTCGTCCTGAGGCAGATTTAGGAGAAGTGCCAGGAACAAAAAGGGTTGTACATCACCTTCGTGGATCTGACAAAAGCATTCGATACCGTGAGCAGGCAGGGACTTTGGAAAATTATGGGAAAGCTAGGTTTTTAAGTCAACTTTATTTATATAGTGCTTTTAACAATGCTGATTGTTTCAAAGCAGCTTCACAGTGTTAAACAGGAAAAATAATGCTACAGAATTTTATTCAGCCGTACAGCCGTTCTGGAGAAAACGGGGGATGTCATCAGCTGATTTCAATTATCATACAGTGACAATGTGGGCATTAGAACAGTAATTAGATCAGTAATTTAGTTTATATGGTTAATTTAGTTTAATAATTAGATTTATTTGGATATTTAGTTGAAAAATGTAGTGTCCCCAACTGAGCAAGCCAAGCCAGAGGCGACAGAGGCAAGGAAACCAAAACCCCATTAGGTGACCTAATGGAGAAAAATAAACCTTGGGAGAAATCAGGCTCAGTCGGGATGCCAGTTCTCCTCTGGCCAATTAACAAACAGCGTATTATTATTATTCTGGCAACTTTACAGGTCAGAGGTCAAAATAGATCGGAATATTCGAAAGATCAGAGGCAGCAAGCCAGAGACGGGTTTATTGAGGATGATGTGTCGATTAAACAATTATTAAATAGGAATAATCGAAATATCAGAGTGATCACGCCGGAGACGAGTTTATTGAAGATGCCGTATTGATGAAACAATTATTAAAGTACAATATTAGAAAGATCGGAGGTACCATGCCGGAGACGGGTTTATTGAGGATGACATATCGATTTAACAATTATTAAAGGGTCATGAAACCCCCCTGCTGCAGCGGGGGTTTTTCACACCTTCGATTTGAAAAGGCTTCCAAAAAGGGGCGCGGTCGACTGCAAAAAGAAGGTTGAGTATTGTGTGGAAAGAGGGAATGGTTTGTCTAAATAGGGGAGGGTCATTAGGCGCATTAAAATGCACAGACACAGGTGATACCGACAGCAGCAGTTACAGCGGTTCTGAGACATGTTATTGGTTCACACGTTTACAACAGAGAGATGAGATTAGGGATGAGTACAGAATGAGAGAGCTCTGAGATCATAAGTGGAGTGCTGCAGGAAGAACAGACAGAGCGCCGAAGCGACGCGCTGGCTTGCCCGTGACAACCCGCGCTGTCCGGCAGCTAGAATAAATCTATATTTGTCCAAATATGCACACTGTTTCACTAAGAGCCCGAACAAATGCGGGTTAGAGCATGTCTGTGACCACAAATAAAACAGAGATGTGGTTTTTGATTCTTGTTGATATTTCATTCAAACTATTGTTCATTACCTACAGATTGGTTATTGTGAACACAAATAAAACGGAGAAGACGTGGTTTTTGATTCTTGTTGATATTTCATTCAAAATATTGTTCATTACCTACAGATCGGTTATTTTGCACTCCTGACATAAATTAACCTCTTAACCGGATTGAGGGCGCATTCGTCCTTAAGCTTTATTTGTTTAAATTAGCTCAAATGACTGTCAGATGTAAGTAATTACAAGTGACAAACTATACATCATTTAAAAGATCTAAGAGTCAAGCTTCCATTTTCTACCTCTGTTTTATTCTCAAAGTCTTATAGTGACAGTAATTTGTTAATATGTGTCAGGAGTTATGAATATGAAAACCGCGTCGGTACCGTGTGATTGTAATATGAGCCTCAGCTGATCTCATTCATAAAAAACTCCTCTATTCTTGTCACTAAGACTCACGACAAATCAACATCCCTCAGGGCTTTTAGTTCAAAAGTGTGCAGATGAGGAGAAATATTGATAGATTCTCATATGTCTGTGTCAAATTTCTAAGCAGAGTATTTTTTTATTCAATACTTCCTCAAAATGCGCAGATGTAGCCTAATCATGAGCGACGGAGACTATTATGTGTTGTTTTCAATTCATACTGGTAGCCGGAGGGAGCTCTGTGCACATGTAGTCCATATGGTACAGACAGACGTAGAAGATACCATGTGCCATAATAGAAGTCCATAATAAAAGCTTCCTGAGATCGCTAAAGACGCAAATAGAGACATTTGAAGAAAATAAACACACAATCGCAACGATGTATGGTTTGTCTGTGTTCTTTATACCATGTTGGGTGTATTCATAATAGATTATATTTATAATGCAATGCTATTCGACATAGCTTTTATCAATATGCAGAATATTGTAAAATGATTTTTTGATCCGAAGCCAAATGAGACCACAAAAGGTTATTTAAAACATCCCACTTGTGATATAAAGTAATTTTGGAGAAAAAACATGGTTTTAATCTTTATTGTATTTTGATTGTGTGCTAAGCTAACATGCTAGCTAGCTGATGCACCTGCCACCTGGGCAAATACCTTATTTTTATTAATAATTTTGAATAGACTGAAATGAAAAACCAACTGAAATGTTTCTATTGTCAACAACTGCATTTGAGGCACTTTAGAAGGTGAAGGTGAAGTTTGATCATAAATGAGGTTTGAATAGAACAGTTTGAATAGATAGTCGTCAGTGATTACAATGAAGACAAAAGAATAAGATAACTAGAGCCATAACCTGGCCAGAGGGGAGTGAAAGTGTTCTGGGGAGACTGAAACTAAAATTTAACTGTACACAGACTGCATACAAGGGCCCTGTCAAATAGATCACAGATGGGATGCTGTTTTGGACTTAGTTTTTTTTGGGTCATATTTCATATTACATTGGTTATATGGGGTAAAACTTACTGTACACGACACAGGGGACACAATACAACACACTGGTGTACATTACAGTTATTAATTATGCATAATTAGCATAACATTTTATTGTACACGGACTGCATACAGGGGCCCTGTCAAATAGATCACAGGTGGAATGCATTGCAGTTGGTTCAGTACATAAATTTGACCGAATGTTTCTCGGGAACCAAGCAGACTTTGGACTCCATATTCTGGGGTTAGGGGGTTTCCTTGGGTACCTCCCCATGCCCGGAGTATGGAGCTCCAACTCGGCTCTGTTTCCGAGATACACCCGGTCAAACTTGGACCGGATGTGGCCATATCTCAGAACCGGAAGGACCCAGAAGCTTGGGATGGTGGGGTTAGAAGGGGCCTATGGGGAGCTCTAAAAACCCAGAGTTTGGAGCTAGAGGTCTTCACGGAGCCCCAGAGACCCGGGTCTGTTTAACATTGTGTGTAATACCCGAGTCAATCCGGACTCGGAGAACACCTGCCCGTGATCAGAGTCAGTCAGCACTCCTTGTGTGTTTTTTGTAACTTGCAACTTGTAAAATTAGGATAAGAAAAGTGTGAGCCGGGAAATAAGGTTTAAAAAAAAAAAAGAAAAAAAACACGAGCGATCTATCTCTCTTGCTCGCTCGCTCGCCTCACGCTCGCTCTCTCTCTCTCTCTCTCTCTCTCTCTCTCTCTCTCTCTCTCTCTCGCTCGCTCTCTCTCGCGCGCTCTCTCTGCAAGCGCACAGTAATAATAATAATGGATACCTTCATGAGTGATGTGTGAAAAAAAGCTAAAAAACGACGAATATAAAGAAGTTAAACCCACGGGCACCTCTTCTGTCTGGGCATCCTTCATGCATTGGCTATTGTGGACAAACAGCCTACGTGTGACGCACTGTTGAAGTTTGATTTGAACTTATATTTAAATAATATATTTCAAATCAGCAACAAAATCTCAGGTGAACTGTCACAAATGTTTTCTATGATGCTCAAATTGCGTAAAAAAGCTCATATTTCAGGTTGCTCCAGTCAACGCGCATGTGCAGTCTCATGTTTCTATGGCAACCCGAGCTTCCGCTGTGATTGACTTTAATAATAATATGAATGAACCGTCTTATTTCATCTTAAAGTTGTGGTGAACAGACTCGGCTCACAGAGATGATAGCAAATAAATAATGCTGACTTCAGCGGCCACCGAACGAGCAATCGTTATTATAGTTCAAAAAGGTAAACAGTCAAAGTTATTATGCGAGTTAACTTGAGGCGAAATGCAAATCTGCAAAGACGCATTTGTCATCCGTCACCGTGACATGAAGTGGACTTTTAAAGCTAAAATGATGAGTGAATTAAGCATGCTTGGAATAACAAGAGAGGAATAACATGGATTTAACTTTTTGGCAAGGATGTAACGTTAATGCATCAAGTCAAGTAACGTTACAAGGAAGGGAGACGACGGCTAACGTTACGTTATAGGTAAGACAAAAGTTATATTTTTCGTAACTTGTTTATTGACTTGTTAATATCAGTTATTGTGGAATATGTGACAATCGGATCCATTCGGGTCTGTGTCTTCGCGCCGGGTTTGGTTCCAGCTTTTAAATAATAGACGGGTCCAGGTCGGTTCCGGGTACTGCATTTTTGGCATTTCTCGGATCTGCACGGGTCCGGGTCCAGCTTTTGAAATAATAGACGGGTCCGGGTCGGTTCCGTTAAGCACATTATGGGTCTCTTCGGGTTCGGGTATGAATTTTTGGACCCGTGAAGACCTCTATTTGGAGCTCAAAGTCGGCTTGACTCCCGAGATACAACTGGTGATACATACGGGAATTTTTGGACAAATTGGTCTATATCTCGGGAAGGGTGGGTCCCAGCGGATAGTCGTTGGGGGTCTTGAGGGGTCCCTAGGGACCCTCTCAGACCCCGGAGTCCCGAGCCTCTGGGACCGTTCCTTCCAAAGTGCACCCTTTTATGTTGGGCCCTGTTTTTAGACTGTGGGGGGGCTATAAGCACGGCCAGGGCGCGTTAGAGAGGGCCCCTCGAGACCGTACTTTGACCCAAGTTTGGCGCCTCTAGGCGGCTTGTTCGCAGAGTTACGGCCGTTCAAATCTCGGAGCCTTATATATGGGGCAAAATAGGCTGAAAGGGGACAAATGCGCACTCTGTGGCTGGAAGCGGATGAATTCTCTGAAACTTTATGACTGATTTTTAGGAAACATTATCACATATCATCACATATGGTAAAGTACACCTGTAACCTATTTGACAGGTCCCTGTACGCAGTCCGCGTACAATGCATTACTGGGTCATATTTCATATTTACAGTGGTTTTATGTGGTAAAACCTACTGAACACCACACCGGGGCCACAATACAAAACACTGATGTACATTACAGCAATTAATTAACAACTATTAATTATCCATCACAGTGGGGCGACATAGGCCGAAAGGGGACAAATGCGCACTGCGTGGACGTCCCCGCCCACCCCAAGACTTCGGCCAATGGCTGGGGGCCGGAGGCGGGACATGGGACCAAATAGGCCGAAAAGGGGCAAATACACACCTACGTGGACGTCCCCGCCTACCCCACGACTTAGGCGAATGGCTGGGGGCCGGAGGCGGGACATGGGACCAAATAGGCCGAAAAGGGGCAAATACACACCTACGTGCGTCCCCGCCTACCCCATGACTTCGGCCAATGGCTGGGGGACAGAGGCGGGACATGGGGCCAAATAGGCCGAAAGGGATCAAATACGCACTACGTGAACGTCCCCGCCCACCCCATGACTTCGGCCAATGGCTGGGGGACAGAGGCGGGACATGGGGCCAAATAGGCCGAAAGGGGACAAATATGCACTACGTGGACGTCCCCGCCCACCCCGCGACGTCGGCCAATGGCTGGGGGAAAGAGGCGGGAGGCTTATAGGGGACAAATGCGCACTCCGTGTATCCCCAGTCACAACCTATTATGTACCCAATGAATAGGCAGGCGATGGGACTTGGTGCTACCACTCCGTGGCCGCAGCCCAAATTGCGCCGGGGGGCAGGGAACTTTGGGCCCCCGCTGTGGTGCCCCTGGGGGGGCCAGAGGCCCGGGACATCCTCCCCTGGGGTCTCTGGGGTGGCCTGGTGGGATGGGGTGCGTCGCCCCGCCCCTAAAAAATCATCTAGAGGGCGGTGCGCAGCGTACACGAACTGCGTCCCACGCCGCATCTGTTATGCAGCTCGTGTACCCTGGTGTAAGGGACCTTCCCTAATGGGCGCAATGTCAGTGCATATTGGGACATTGGCTTTTCTTCAATGTAAGAGAGTGAAGGTGCATCGCCCTTCTTTTTTTACAGTCTATGATATGACACATAAAAATGATTCTACGGTGAAGTAAATACTACAGAAAAAAACTAATGTAATTTCTGTACAGAAGTATTAGAATGTGATTGGATAGATACAAAAGTTGAAGTGACAAGACAATTAAGTCTTCCCGGCAGAACGTATGCTAAAGCTTTCAATTCTACCAGAAAGACTCTGGAAAATAAATACTGTGACAATTATCCATTTATTAACAACCCAGCAAGCAATAAAGTACTTTGGCATAGGCCCCGTCCATAGCTCGCAATCTGAGGGTCCGGACTCTGCATATCCTGCCTGAAGACAAAGGCAGAGGCGCAGCCGACCCCCAAAAATTAGGAGTTCCCACAAAGAAGAAGAACAAGAGTTAACGTGTTAAGCGTGGACATGGAACGCCACCTGCTGATGGCTAAAAAAAAATGAGTACTACACATGAACAATTAATATCTTCTGCTGCATAAATGTAAACATTTGCCCGTTTTATTTATTTATTTATTTTTTAAAGCACATGTATAAACCACAGAGACAAGGCCGCAGGGCCACACGGTCTGCTAGACCACAGAGACAAGGCCGGAGGGCCACACGGTCTGCTAGACCACAGAGACAAGGCCGGAGGGCCACACGGTCTGCTAGACCACAGAGACAAGGCCGCAGGGCCACACGGTCTGCTAGACCACAGAGACAAGGCCGCAGGGCCGCGCGGTCTGCTAGACCACAGAGACAAGGCCGCAGGGCCGCGCGGTCTGCTAGACCACAGAGACAAGGCCACAGGGCCACACGGTCTGCTAGACCACAGAGACAAGGCCGCAGGGCCACACGGTCTGCTAGACCACAGAGACAAGGCCGCAGGGCCACACGATCTGCTAGACCACAGAGACAAGGCCGCAGGGCCACACGGTCTGCTAGACCACAGAGACAAGGCCGCAGGGCCACACGGTCTGCTAGACCACAGAGACAAGGCCGCAGGACCACACGATCTGCTAGACCACAGAGACAAGGCCGCAGGGCCACACGGTCTGCTAGACCACAGAGACAAGGCCGGAGGGCCACACGGTCTGCTAGACCACAGAGACAAGGCCGGAGGGCCACACGGTCTGCTAGACCACAGAGACAAGGCCGGAGGGCCACACGGTCTGCTAGACCACAGAGACAAGGCCGCAGGGCCGCGCGGTCTGCTAGACCACAGAGACAAGGCCGCAGGGCCGCGCGGTCTGCTAGACCACAGAGACAAGGCCGCAGGGCCACACGGTCTGCTAGACCACAGAGACAAGGCCGCAGGGCCACACGGTCTGCTAGACCACAGAGACAAGGCCGCAGGGCCACACGGTCTGCTAGACCACAGAGACAAGGCCGCAGGGCCACACGATCTGCTAGACCACAGAGACAAGGCCGCAGGGCCACACGGTCTGCTAGACCACAGAGACAAGGCCGCAGGGCCACACGGTCTGCTAGACCACAGAGACAAGGCCGCAGGACCACACGATCTGCTAGACCACAGAGACAAGGCCGCAGGGCCACACGGTCTGCTAGACCACAGAGACAAGGCCGCAGGGCCACACGGTCTGCTAGACCACAGAGACAAGGCCGCAGGACCACACGATCTGCTAGACCACAGAGACAAGGCCGCAGGGCCGCGCGGTCTGCTAGACCACAGAGACAAGGCCGCAGGGCCGCGCGGTCTGCTAGACCACAGAGACAAGGCCGCAGGGCCGCGCGGTCTGCTAGACCACAGAGACAAGGCCGCAGGGCCACACGGTCTGCTAGACCACAGAGACAAGGCCGCAGGGCCACACGGTCTGCTAGACCACAGAGACAAGGCCGCAGGGCCACACGGTCTGCTAGACCACAGAGACAAGGCCGCAGGGCCACACGGTCTGTTAGACCACAGAGACAAGGCCGCATGGGCCACACGGTCTGCTAGACAACAGAGACAAGCCCGCAGGGCCACACGATCTGCTAGACCACAGAGACAAGCCCGCAGGGCCACACGATCTGCTAGACCACAGAGACAAGCCCGCAGGGCCACACGGTCTGCTAGACCACAGAGACAAGGCCGGAGGGCCACACGGTCTGCTAGACCACAGAGACAAGGCCGGAGGGCCACACGGTCTGCTAGACCACAGAGACAAGGCCGCATGGGCCACATGGTCTGCTAGACCACAGAGACAAGGCCACAGGGCCACACGATCTGCTAGACCACAGAGACAAGGCCGGAGGGCCACACGGTCTGCTAGACCACAGAGACAAGGCCGCATGGGCCACATGGTCTGCTAGACCACAGAGACAAGGCCACAGGGCCACACGGTCTGCTAGACCACAGAGACAAGGCCACAGGGCCACACGGTCTGCTAGACCACAGAGACAAGGCCGCAGGGCTTGTAGTTGCATAGGGATTTACTTAGATTTTAGACCATGTACTATTTTGGGTTAAGATGCAAATCCACTGGCCATCATAGTTCCTGACGCGAGATTCACAGCTTCCATGACGTACGGACATCTATTGATAGGACACATGGGCCACAGGCCAACTTTTTATAGGACACATGGGCCACAGACCATCTTTTGATAGGACACATGGGCCACAGACCAACTTTTTATAGGACACACGGGCCACAGACCATCTTTTGATAGGACATATGGACCACAGCCATTTTTTGATATAGTAGAAAGACCACGCTATCATAACGTACCGAGCCAAATTGGCAGGAACACCACCACCAGTAGTTGCATAGGGATTTACCTGAACCATTACTGGAGAGCTTGCTGAGCTTCAAGGATGATTTCTGAATCGGTCTTATTTAAGACTCAAATGTACAAGAACACCATCTCCCCAATAGCTTGAAATTCCGCAGTCGTAGCTGTAAGAAAAGTCCGATACGAAGAGAAGGAGATAAACTGCAGCTTTTAAGGTCAGTATAAAAGTGGGTCTGAAACCAGGCCTTAGAGAGAGGTGCTCCATTAGATAAAATAAATAGGGGGGAGTGGTCAGGAGTCTTAGGACGAAGATATTTAACCATGGAAGTGAAGGGACAGAAATTATTCTTCATCTTAGAAATTGTTAATGTGATACCAGAACCTTTAGAGTCATTCTAGAATGCTCAAGTAAAAGAGTAAAGAAATTGAGTGAGAAGTGAAGATCAGAATAGGAAAGACAGAGAGTAGGATCAACTGATTAGTTTCTAAAGAGAATTTCCCTGGACGCATGAAGCCGAAAAGGGCTGATAAAACACGGCTTCTAGCAGAATATCGCAGTAAGTGGAAGAGCGACCTTTCCGATTTAAGTGTTAGGAGTTAAATTAAAAGCTTTGAACTTACCTGATGTTTGTTAAGACAAGTAGGCAATCTTAGTTTTACCTTTGGAATTATGGGAGAGTTTACTGAACATGCCTGATGGTTTGAGCATTGCTGAAGAAAACCATCTTGACCATCATGGAATCCCGCATTCAGATGCTTCTTGATAGGGGAGACCTTGGTAGAGGATGCCAACTCCGCGCATTGAGCTATGTTCATAGCAACACCGATCTGAAAGAATGGCCCATGCACAGGTGAGTTGGAGAACACATTTCTTTCCATCTGCAGTTAGGAGGATTCTAAACCCCTGGGCGTAGCTCCCGCTCACAGCTTGATAGAACACCATCTAACCATCAAACCTGCTGAGAGAACCCCCAAAAGAAAATAAACCAGAACAGCATGACAAATACATAACATGCGCATGTGATTGAGAACACCGGACGATGCCCTTGCAAAAGGAAAAGAATGTTTTATATGGTTAAGCTTTACTAGCTAATAAAACCATAACTAGCTATATAGGACCCGACACAGCTACCGAACCTATGAAAGAGATCAATGTGACTAAAAGACTTTTTTAAAAATGATGCCATGTTCTCCCATTATCTGTGTCACTGCACGTAGATCTCACACATAGCCTACTGAAGAAGTTATGTGAAGTCTTAAAAAACATTTGGGACTGTTATAGTCAAGTTCATTAGCATGTTACTGGAAAATAAGAAATTATATATAATCTGACTCAAATTTAGCAAGGTTTGGACCAATTTTGTAAGGTAAAATTATTTAACGGTTAAGCAAAGGTATAATTGTTTAAGTGATTTTATAACCAGTAGGTGTCCCTGTTCCCAAACTGCTCAGTGAATCTGAAATGGTGCCAAAATGCAGATTATTTGAATAAATAGATTATTTGATTATCTGACAAAATGTGGAAAATCTAGCCACTGATTTAACAAATATCATTGTTTAATTTCAATGATAAACTAAAAAATGAAAATCTATATTATTTTAATAATATCATAATTACAATCCTGAAAGAGAAAGAAAACTAACGCAGACAGAAATTAAAACATCTGCTAATATGGCTAAGTTTAAGATAAAAAGCAATGACACAATCAAATCAATACTGAATGTGATTCCATGAGAATGGAACTGAATAAAATAAATCTATTATTATTGTGTCTGTTAAACAGAGAGAAAAGGACATTGGACAACACCAACAGAAGCAAAAGACTGAAAGAGAAAACATAGAGCATCTATTATTTCACAGACTTCATCTTCACAGGAATGATAAACTAAGAGCGGGAGACATTCTTCAGATAACTGAACATTCATTACAGTCCCATGAATCTTGTGATGAAAAAGAGCTGGTTTTGAGTTTCATACAAAAACTACTGATGATGAACTACAGAGCAAGATACATTAACGTTAATATCAATGAACAGGATCATACAAAACAAAGAGATAATGACTCATCTGAAGATAGTGGTGATATATTCAAAGCAATGTCTTTGTGTAACAAAGGAACAAGCAAATCTGATCGAATCCACCCGATGGATGTTCAGATGGCCGTGTTTCATTGTGCTGATGGTTTCCTGAAGCAGCTGATGGTCACTAAACTGTCCCAGTGTCAGTACGCTCTGCCTCTGCTTGTTCCTGATCCGTTCACACGACAGATTGAGTTTCCTCTCTGGACATTCAGACAAATCAACAAGAGCTGGAAGAAAAACAGCAATGATAAAATCATCAGTCAAACCCAGCCAGTCTATAAGGCACAAACTCCAATGGTGTTTTTCTTCAGGTTTGGCTCTGTGACCTCATCCAAATCTCAGCTGATGAACAGTCTGATCAATGAGAAACACAACACGTTCTTCCACAGGAACTGCCCAGGCAGCAGCAGAACCAGAGTCCTGATGGACGGAGTGGTGGAGATCGCCTGGTTCTGCCCCTCCTCGGGGAAAAACACGGATAAATTCACTGACTGTGTTGCGTTCTGTAATCTACACGGAGATGCAGGAGACCATGAGAAACAGCTGCAGATCCTCATTGAAATGGCCTCAGTCAATGTTGTTCTTCTACCACAACTTCAGGAAAATGACAGAAGTGCAGAAAAGATCCAGAACCTGTTCAAAATCACAACGCCGCTTATTTGTCTCTTTACGGAAGAAGAATATACTGTAATGAAGATGAAGAAAGGGAAATTCAAGATTGGTCTGAAGGACAGAAATCAGTCAGATGTATCTGAAGAACTCAGAAGAGCTATAAATGATTGTCTCTCAGAATCATCTTCCACTTTCAGACTTGAAGATGTGTCCAAACACTCAGACATCAGAGTAGATGAGAAAGAAGATGATGAGTGCAGGAGAGGAAGAGAAGCAGCACAGACGATGATGCGTTTACTGGAGAATAAAGATCTGACAGAAATCAAAGAATCGTTCCTGCCCTGTCAGGGGAAACTGTGGCATCAGTGGAGTCAGAAGAACAAAGAACTACATCGACCTCAAGGAGATGAGACAGAAAATGACATCAGTAGAAAACGAACAGAGATGAATAAAATCCGTCAAGAGCAGCATAAATCTGACATCTGTGAGTTTATTAAGCTCTTTATTCAAGAAATGAACTCAGACGATGAACATGAGAAGATGTTTTTTCTGAAATATCTTGGAATCCTTCTTGATGAATATATCTCAGCTGATCTTTCTGCTCTACTCCAAAAGTATAATGAAAAGTGGTCAGCAGCTTTAAAACCGAAAGAGAATCATGATAAATCTGAGCAACTCAAGACTGAACAAGCAGAATTTGAGAGAATATCTGAGGATCTTCAAGCTGCATCCTTTGGTCTGGAGCACATCATGAGGGAGATCGGTCAGATCTATGAATCCTGTTCATTTGTGAAGAAGAACAAGAAAGACCTGCAGTTTAACTTCTCTTCTCTCCCGAGTCTTGCAGCAGAGATGATGATCTCTGGGTTTCCACTGGAGCTGATGGATGGAGATGCTGCTCATGTTCCTGTGATCTGGATCTCTGCTGTTCTAGATCAACTCATCCAGAAACTGGGAGACCAGAGAGTCTTTGTGCTGTCAGTATTAGGGCTTCAGAGCTCTGGGAAATCCACCATGCTCAATGCCATGTTTGGACTCCAGTTTGCCGTCAGTGCTGGCAGGTGCACCAGAGGAGCTTTCATGCAGCTGGTCAAAGTGTCAGACAAGATGAAAATACAGATGAACTTTGACTATATTCTGGTTGTTGATACTGAGGGTCTTCGTGCTCTAGAACTGGCTGGAAGATCAACAAGACATCATGACAATGAACTGGCCACATTTGTTGTTGGTCTTGGAAATCTGACCTTGATCAACATATTTGGAGAAAACCCATCTGAGATGCAAGACATTCTTCAGATTGTTGTTCAGGCCTTCCTGAGGATGAAGAAGGTCCAACTGAATCCCAGATGTGTGTTTGTGCATCAGAACGTCTCAGACATCACAGCTGGAGAGAAAAACATGGAGGGAAGGAGACGACTGCAGAAGACACTGGATGAGATGACAAAACTCGCTGCTAAAGAAGAAGTCTGTGATGCAGAAAGTTTCAGAGACATCATTCAATTTGATGTTCAGAACGATGTGAAGTATTTCGCTCAGCTCTGGGAGGGCAGCCCACCGATGGCACCACCAAACCCAAACTACTGCGAAAATGTACAAGAGCTAAAGAAATCAATTCAAACTTATGCCTCAAAATCACCTGGAATGATTCTGAAAGACTTGAAAGACCGTATTAAAGATCTCTGGGAGGCTTTACTGAATGAACGATTCGTCTTCAGCTTCAGAAATTCTCTGGAGATTTCAGCCTACAGGAAACTGAAGACCGAATACAGCAAGTGGTCCTGGAGTCTTCGCAGTGCCATGAGGGAAACTGAGAACAAACTACACAACAAAATAGAAAATGAAACAATTCATGAGGTTGAGGAAACTGATCTTCAAAGAGAACTGAAGAAGACAAGTGAAGAGGTGGAGAAATCAATGTCTGAATTCTTTGAGAAAGACAAAGATAAAGATATACTGATTCAGTGGAAAACATTTAAAATCAAAATCAAGGAGCTTCAGGAAAACATTGTGAGAGAAACAAAGAGGAAATTGAATGAGATCCTTCAGCAGCAAGACATGAAGAAAGAGATTGATGCTCAGAGGACAAATCATGAAAACACTCTCTTTGAAAAGAGCAAAGAACTTGCCTTAAAACTCAAAGACAAAGCAAATGATGAAGAAAAACTGAAGACAGAGTTTGATTTGTTTTGGAAACAGAGTGTTAAGAAGATCATCTCAGACACTTCTCCAATCAAAGACATTAATATAATGAGAGATGTGAGAGAGCTTCTTCGTGACACCCATGGAAGTGTTTCTTTAGACCACAGGAGGGAGAGCAGAGATATCTTTACTGTGCCAAATTATTCAGATTACGTAAATATAAAGAAATCCAGTGGAGTTACAGGAGTTTTGACAAATGCCATGAGATCAGCTCAGAAGACGCTTGGTTACATTCTGTCTAAAGAGGGTGAAGCCCAAATAAGAGCATTAGTCACAGATGTTTCTCAGCAGACAGACAAAACAATTCAGTCATTTCACATTTCAAAGATGGGCTACAACATCAGCAGCATTCAACAACTCATAGATTACATCAAGGCTAGAGTAATACAACATGAGGAAGGATCAGTGCAATATGAGTTCAAGAATGAATTCTTCATGGATTTGGTCCTTTCCATCTATGAGAGAGCAAACAAGACGATCACTGACCAACACAGACTGTTCAAGGAAGCCAATGATCCTGTAATATATGTTGAGAAAAAGAGAGAAGAGTACTATAGCATTTTTAAAAAACATCTCAATGGAGCCGCATCAGCTGCCATTTTTGGTGAGATCATCTGTCAGAAACTAAAAGAGCCCATAGAGCAGAGCGTCTACAAGAAGACGGCCAGAGAACTGGCAGCTGAAATGAGATCAAACTGGCAATCACTGAATGGAAACAGATCAAAACTGGAGAAACACATCCTGAAGACACTGGCAGAACTGGAGTATTTCGACAAATACATGAACTACATTGATAATCCCAAAGAATACTTCAAGAGTTTCATCAGAGAGGAAGTCATTCAGTACATCAATGATAAGTTCAGCATCAGTGTTTTACCCAAGATGAAGGAGAACATTAAACTCCTGCAGCAGAAGATCATGACAGCAGCTCATGCATCTACTGAACATGTTCAAGAGAACAGAGGAGATGTTGGTTTGTGGTTGAAGAGTTTCACACAGCATCTCTCAGAAGTGCTGATCTTCTCTGAAAAAGACCTCAGTGGAGTGAAACATGATGATGTTGATGATTTCAACCTCCTAGAAGATGTGATAAGACAAGAACTTCCTGCTATAATGTCTGATATCAGCGATAGATTTAACACCGAGACATTTGACAAAAAACTGGACCTTAAGTTCAGGCCAGATGAGCTTCTGATTGAACACTTCTGTCAGTGCTGTTGGGTTCAGTGTCCGTTCTGTGGAGCCATCTGCACCAACACCATAGAAAACCATGATGGAGATCACAGCGTTCCTTTCCATCGTGTTACTGGAATAAATGGGTGGCATTACAGGGATGCAACAAACCTGTGTACTAATATCTGCACATCAGCGGTGGCGAGCAGTCACTTTTTTTATCCCAATTCCTCAGATGATACACTCCTCTACAGAGAATACAGAAAGGCAGGAGGAGTTTATGGCGACTGGAGCATCACCTCCGACCTCTCTGAGCTGCCCTACTGGAAGTGGTTTGTGTGCAGATTCCAGAAAGATCTGGAGAAATACTACAAGAAAACATTTGAGAAGTGTGGTGAGATTCCAGATGGATGGAAAAAATACTCAAAAGAGGAAGCTCTTGAGAGTTTAGATAATTTTTAATAAATGTGAAATGAAGAGTTATAGTTGTCTCTAAATTGTCCAATTAGCCAACATTCAGACAGTTTATATTTTACAGCATTTAATTTAATTAAATTTAATATATAATGCACATGAAAATATTTTGATTGGTTTTGGAGAAGGGCTGTTTATCCCATCATTCATTTAACACAATATAAATCATTAAAATAAAGATTATAAACTTCTAAAAAAAATGGAGCATGGCAAAAAAGAATAATCTAGTATTACTATAGAACAACTATTACTATTACTCCAAAACTTTGTATATTTTTATTTACTTTATGTAATTCTGTTTGAATACTTTAAAAATCAACATTAATGTTTTGTGGTGTAATGTTGGGAGCAGTCTGAGCTGTAGTAGATTTCACTTGTAAATGATCAAAACACAAATGCCAAAAACAAAAAATGCCAATAATGGGCAAGTAAATTGAATAACAGAATTAATATTATACTGTACACGATTAACAATAAATGAGATGAAACTGAAACATTTGAATGATTTACTGTAGCTAAAGCATTAAACATTGTAATCTTAAAGCATAGACATGAAACAACTGTTAAGAAATAAACAATGATTAATTCACCTAAACCTGTTTGACTGACTTTCGTCTGCAGAACACATATTTTGAAACATGTTTTTGTCATTCTCATAACATAATTTAGGCAATTATAATTGCAGTGTAATGTGATGAAGTCAAGATGGATTTTGTTGATACTGATTTCATTTGATTGGTGTAACAGCATTTGTGTATGTAATTAAAATATGTTCAGCAGTATCAATTATGCAAGGAAAGCAATTCAGCCACTGATCTATATAAACGACTGGATTGCTCAGGACGTTCTGAAGCCACCGGACGTGTTCCAGCGGCCATCTTACTATTCCCTACCAACAGAGGGAATCATTATTGACTTACGGCCAAAACATTGACCTAAAAATCACATGATTTGTAGCATCTCAATCTCACAGGATTAGTTTTACAATATATGTATGTAAATTAATAGTTACTTCTCTATATAGATCAGTGTATAACGCAGCTCTACAGAAGACATCATCCAGTTCAATTAAGTTCAAGTTTGGTTGTCATCCAGTAGCGTCAGTGCATTTAAATAATCGAATATTAAACATCTTTTAAAACCCAACTAAGCAAGACAAAAACAGTGGCAGTGCATCCTCTATCAGGTGACAAAAATTGAGAAAATAAAAAAATCAGACTCTGTCAGGGACCAGTTATCCTGGTCTAAATGAACAAATGCAGTGCGATATGGAGCTGATAGAGCTTTAATGCAAAGTTAGTATGTCCAGTGTCATGAATTGTATGGTTTTACAAGGCATAATAAAATCATTAGGGGTGCATTTCCCATACAACAATGTAACTCGCTGTTTAACTACCATTGTTGGTTAATGATGTCATGCAGGTGGTTTGAGATTAAATTAATGTCAGATTTTTTGCTTAATAAATTACAGACATGGCATCTGAGGATTCCCTTTTTCCCCTTAGTTAATTTGCTTTATTTCCATATTCAAGTACATATGCACATGCACACTATTAAAAAACGTCTCTTTAAATCTCTTGACAAACTAAAATATGTAATTTAAATTTGTATATATTTGAAATGAAAGATATAGATTGTACTGAATGTCAGCTTGCTTATTTTGCTAAAGATAAGGATTTATTAAATCCACGTCATAAGAACAAGAAACTATGCTTCACAGCTCGAGAGCTGTCGTTCCAACCACACTGCTTTGAGATGCTGTTTTAGGAAAAATAGTGTGAAGTGGTTTTTTGGATTTTATTGGTTCTATTGTTTTGTTGGGGTAACAGTTTAGGACCCAGGACCAGTAGTGAAAAATGAAGACCAGGAGTCAGGAGTTTTAAAATTTTACTGAAGAATAGTTTGCTGTTTCATCAGCAGAAGCCAGCTCAAGAGGAGTTCGTAGGCCGCACTCCCTCTAACAGTCTCCCCGCCTCCGTCTAACGTACATACAATTTTCTGAACAGTTATACTGTTTTCAAGGTCTAGACACGTCATTACTGCCATGTGGAATGATTCTGATTGGTTCTAACAACATGCAATGTAAGCAACTTTCCACACGTAGACAGATAGGAGCATATATCTCTAAAAATGCGTAGACTTGATGTCGCCCAGGCCCAGATTAATCTCCAGTGACCTCGGAGGTCACAGAAAAGACGCCTCCAAGTCTAGAATCGTCTGCCGAAAGGACCATCTCCAATACTGGATCTGCACAAATCATACAACGCACATACACAATACTCCAGAGAATACCAGTTTCCATCAAGGTCGGGACATCTTAACTAACTATCAACAAAATCCTTCTCCAAAACATGCTGATACTAACTCTAATTCAGAAGTGACTTTATTCTATTCTATAAAGACAGAAGATATATCAAAGAGGTACATTTTCCCCTGAGTCCCCAAAGAATCCAGGGATGACCCCGGGGGGTCACCTCAGGAAGACATATAGTTAACACATGCTGATCTCGTTTGACTCCCTGGAGTGTTATTACTGCACCAAGGGCATCTGCCTGCCAGCACGTCTTGACACAGACATCAGAGCAGCACCTCAACAATAGGAATTCAAAAGCACAGCAAAAACACTTCAATCATCAAAATCACTCATTGAATACAAAGAGGATTAAATATAAAGAGGTTATATGTGAATTGATTTAGTAAATGTAGGAAATTGTTATAACTTGATTATCATTCATTCTTATTTTAATATTGAACATAAAATCATTCTTGAAGGATATGTGTCTGATGAAGAGACAAGTGATGTTTGGCTTGACCCTTGACCCTTCAGTTTCACATAGTTTTTTCATATTTTCATAGATTTAGCTATTCTAAAACAAAGTATGTATACTGCATGATTTTTTGCAATGTAAAGTCACAAGAGGCCTCTCATATTTTCCAAATCTCTTGTGCTGTTAATCATGGTATCACGGGGGTGGGAATATACATGGAAATGATTCAGATGACATTATGCATAGTAAAACTAGGCGTTGTAAGCTCCATATATAGTTATTTCAGGAAGGCGCCAGGGTGGAGATGCAGGTGCGCACAATCTTCCACTGACTGGGATTTATAAAGGGAACTCTGCGCATCTTTTGGTGTATGCATAAATCGGAAAACTTTTGCACATGCAAAATCTAGCTTTTGTGCATATGCACACTTGTAGGATGAAATCTATGGAAAGTTTTATTTATGAAGCCCCCTGGTATTCATCAGTGTCTAAATTCACACAGTTTTTTTATATTATAAATGTTTCATAATTTCAAGCTAGTTGACAGTATCACAAGCACACCTGCATGTACTAAAGTATTTAGCACAGAGACGATCACTGCGCTGAAGAGAGCACATCCAATACTTTTTTATTAAAAATAATATATAGTCTTAATGTTGTTTGGCCAATCGTCAGCCTCAGCACAGGCTCTACTCTTCAACACAACAGTAACCCCAAAAATTCACACACACCAGAAAAATGTTTAAATTACAAAATAATACAACTTAAAACACCAACAGATATCCCCCTATATTAATATTGAGCAAAACACATGAAATAACACTTAATTTTAACATTTACTCTCCTTTAACAGGTGTATATATGTGTGTGTGTACATACATTCACATTTATATGGGAACATGTTTGTGCAATATATGTACACAATAAAGGATAACATTTTATGAATATTATATGTAATGCTATTTTGTCTTCATTTTTATATGTATCAATGGTAACACCTTGGTATGGGGAACACATATTCACTATTAACTATGACTTTTGCCTCAATAAACTCTTAATTTACTGCTTACTAATAGTTAGTAAGGTTGTTGTAGCTAGTGCCCTAGGCCCGTGGGGTTGTGGGGCTCTAGACGAGATCATGAAAACTGGCCCCACTGGAGGAAAAACTATCATAACAATTTTACGAGTGAAGAGAAAGCACATAAAATATCAATATTTAAGTGTATAAATATGTATTACGGGTAATATGTTTAACACACATATGAAAACATTTAAACAGATTTAAACAAGAGTGCAAGTGAGCTTGAAAAATGAAACTAAATACATGAAACAAATAAATAAAATAAAATGTGTCAATAGTACATACAAAATAAATAAATAATAAAAATATAAGGCTACAGATCGGTCAATATTTAAGTGTAAAAATTTGTATATTAAGTGTTAATTTAGCATACATATGTAAACATATTTAAACAGTTCACCTAAAAGGCCTGTAGGTGGCACGCCGCCTTCATTTAACCAACACTGATAACTTCATCAGACAGTAATACAAATAACTATACCAAATGCAAGAGTGGATAATTCTTTAACTTAGCATGCCGAGTATGGTCCAATGTTTCCCTCAAATGTGACACAAGCAAAACATAATGTGCTATTTATAGCAGTCAAAAAAGCATTCCTTTACTTTTTAGCTTGTCTTTCTTCCTGTTCTCTTCTCTCCTTTTTCCGGCTTCGGAAAGATAGCGTTTGGATGCCATTTCTACCACAACGTCAAAATCTATTCTTCTTTTCATTTAAATTAACTAAAAAGTAGCATGGTGTACGAAGAGACGTGACGGCGTTAAGAGAGACCAAAATAGTGAATCCAAATAGTGAAGCCAACATTACCATAGAGATTCGAAAATTTGGTATTTATTTTTGACAGCACTTTTTGTGTAATATAAAATGCTTAATAAGCAATTAAGCATTAATGAAGAGTAAGCACGTCAGTAAAATATAACATTTTTCACGTTTCTAACGAAAGTGAGCATTTTGGAGAGCAGTGTTGTGGAATCTGTGTGTGTGAATACTGTGATAATTAGATTAGATTAGATTAGATTAGATTCAACTTTATTGTCATTACACAAGTACAAGTACAAGGCAACGAAATGCAGTTTAGGTCTAACCAGAAGTGCAATTGCAGCAAGTGCAGGATATACAATGGATGCGTAAGTGCAGGACATGGATATGTACTGAATATATATAAATATGTATAAATAGAGAGTTGTCTTACTATAAACAGAACTGAATTTACAGGTGAATATGTACAGTGAATAAATATACAGATGGCTATTACTATAAACAGAATTTACAGGGGAATATGTACTATGAATATAATATACAGATGGCTATTACTTTAAACAGAATTTTACAGATAGAGGTATACAATAATATGTTAGGCTAATATGAGGAATATAGCAGTGGATTAGGGTAGTGCAATAAATTATGGACAGAGCTATCCGGAAAAAAAAAAAAAAAAAAAAAAAAAAAAAAGTGTAAAGTGCAGTGGAAAGTGGTTGTATATTACAGTTAGAAGTACGGTGCAAAATGCAAATGTAAACATTGGTACTATAAATACAGTCGGCAGTGCAAATGAGCATAATCCAGTTAAGATATGGCAGTGCAAGATGCATATGTAAACAGTTGTTACTGTGATAAACAGTCGGTAGTGCAAATAACAAAGTGAAGGCAGATGTGAGGTAGGAGAGTTAGCAGTTTATGAGGGAAGTGGATCAACGGGGGTTTGAGTTCAATAAAGAGACAGCTCTGGGGAAAAAACTGTTCTTAAGTCTGCTGGTCCTGGTCCGGAGGATCCTGAAACGCCTGCCGGAGGGCAGGAGAGAAAACAGTCTGTGGGCTGGGTGAGAGGAGTCCTTGAGGATGCTGCGAGCTCGATGCAGGCAGCGTTTCCTCTGGATGTGCTCGATGGCAGGCAGTGGAGTCCCTGTGATGCGCTGGGCAGTTTTCACCACCCGCTGCAGTGCCTTGCGCTCCGCAACAGAGCAGCTCCTATACCATACTGCCACACAGTTGGTCAGGATGCTTTCTATTGCGCAGCGATAGAAGTTCACCAGGATAGCCGAGGAGAGCTGATTCTTCCTCAGTGTCCTCAGGAAGAAGAGGCGCTGGTGAGCCTTCTTGACCAGGCTGGAGGTGTTGGTCGTCCATGACATGTCCGCCGAGATGTGGGTCCCCAGGAACTTGAAACTGGAGACACGCTCAACAGCCATTCCATTGATGTGGATGGTGTCGTGTGTGCCTCTTGACTCTTTCCTGAAGTCCACGATGAGCTCCTTCGTTTTGGTGGTGTTGAGGAGCAGGTTATTATCAGCGCACCATGTGGCCAGGTGCTGGATCTCTTCCCTGTAGGCAGTCTCATCGTTGTTGCTGATGAGCCCAATCACCGTAGTGTCGTCCGCAAACTTGACGATGGAATTAGATCCATACACAGGCTTGCAGTCGGAGGTGAAGAGGGAGTAGAGAAACGGACTTAGCACACAGCCCTGTGGTACGCCAGTGTTGAGTGTGATGGACGTGGAGCAGGTGGATCCTGATCGAACATTCTGGGGTCTGTCAGTTAGGAAGTCCAAAATCCAGTTACACATTGAAGTGTTGATGCCCAGGTCTCCAAGTTTGGCAATTAACTTGGATGGGATGACAGTGTTGAATGCTGAGCTGAAGTCAACAAACAGCATACGTGCGTAAGTGTTTTTATTGTCCAGGTGAGTGAGCACAGAGTGGAGTGCCATGGAAACGGCATCCTCTGTGCTCCTATTGCTACGATAGGCAAACTGGTGTGAGTCCAATGTGGATGGTAGAGAGTCTTTTAGGTGTTCTAGGACCAGCCGCTCAAAGCACTTCATAACGATGGGTGTGAGTGCTACGGGGCGGTAGTCATTAGGGCACCTCGGGCTAGAGCTTTTCGGCACTGGCACAATGGAAGTGCGTTTAAAGCATGTCGGTACAGCTGCTTGGGCAAGAGACAGGTTGAAAATGTCTGTAAAAACCCCAGCGAGCTGCTCCGCACATGCCCTGAGCACACGTCCAGGGATGTTGTCTGGTCCAGCAGCCTTGTGCGCGCTGATCCGGCTCAGTGACTTGCAGACATCTGTGGAGGAGAGTGTGATTGGTGGGTGGTCAGCTGAGGGTTTGAGCTTGGTGGCAGTTTCTCTGTTGTCTCTTTCAAAACGAGCATAAAAGTAATTTAGCTCGTTCAGGAAGTTGACATCAGTGGCTGCGGGGGTGGAGTGGGGGGGGTTTGTAGTCACTGATGGCCTGAATGCCCTGCCACATGCGTCGAGGGTCAGAGTTGGAAAAGTGACCCTCTATCTTTAGCTTGTAGCAGTGCTTGGCCTTTTTGATGCCCCTCTTCAGGTTAGCTCTGGATGTACTGT
Source organism: Gobio occitaniae (assembly GCA_033150135.1). Taxonomy (NCBI): domain Eukaryota; kingdom Metazoa; phylum Chordata; class Actinopteri; order Cypriniformes; family Gobionidae; genus Gobio; species Gobio occitaniae. Next base: position 114,846 of record JARQWZ010000794.1, read on the forward strand.
AGGCTTGTGCATCTCCTGATCTGAAGGCAGTATTGCGTGACTTCAGCAGGAGTCGAACTTCCCTGTTCATCCAAGGCTTCTGATTTGGGTATGTGGTGATCTGTTTCTGGGTTGTAACACTGTCGATGGTGGTATTGATATGATCCAATACAGAGGAAGTGAATGAGTCAATGTCCGTGTGAGCGCCACTGGTGGCTTGAGAAGCAAACATACTCCAGTCTGTGTTTAGAAACCTTTCCTGGAGTGTGGAGTCTGCCCCCGCAGGCCACACCTTGATGGTCTTTACTGATGGTTTCACACGGTTGATGAGGGGTGAATATTTGGGTGATAGAAACAAAGAGAGGTGATCTGACTGTCCCAGGTGGGGGAGGGGTGTTGCAACGTAAGCTCCCGCCATGTTTGTGTAAACATGGTCTAAGGTTTTGTTTCCTCTGGTGTGGCAGGAAACATGCTGGTGAAACTTGGGTAGCACTGACTTTAGGTTTGAATGATTAAAGTCACCTGCAACAATAAACGCAGCTTCCGGGTGATCAGTCTGTTGTTTACTGATGGCTGCGTGAAGTTCTTTCATAGCAAGCTTGGCATCAGCATCCGGAGGAATATAGGCCGCAGTGATAATAGTGGAGGTGAACTCCCGCGGTAGATAAAACGGTCTACATTTAACCATGAGAAACTCCAAGTTAGCTGAACAATGACTCCCAACAATAGCAGAGTGTGTGCACCAAGCTTTGTTAATATAAATGCACAATCCACCCCCTCTGCTCTTTACGGTACTCAGACCCTTTTCACAGACTGTGGGTAGGATTTGGGGATGTAGAATATAGTCATGTAAAATAAAGCATTAAAATGTGCTTTATAAGTACTAATAAACATGCAAGCTAATAAGCAACTAGTAAAAAGTGGGATTGTTCCCCATACGAAAGTGTTAATCGGTCAATATACAGCCATGATCAATGCATATAGCAGTATATTATAAGCACTAGTTTCCCACTCTGTAAACAATTGCCAGGAATTTACAGGATTAAAGAGTATTATGTTCCAGTAAATTACTGTAGTCAGAAATGTACAGTGAAATTAATGCATGCTGGGTCATTTTCTTTTACGAATTACTGTTAATCAACAGCAGAATGATGCTGCCACCACAGTAATAATTACTGCTCTTCTTTTACCGTGAATTCACATGATAAAGTTGTCTTTAACCACGACACTGTAAGAAATTATATTGTTCAGTACTGTAATTGTTTGGAAGTCACCATGATTGTGATTAGTGTTATATTTGCTAGGGATCTTGGACCTTGTATATTCATATTCAAATTTCTGATCTAGCCAAGTCAGAAGTGTGACAAATGAAAAATAAGTTAAGTGGCTGATTTTAAGTTAGTCAAACTATACTAATATTTGTGTTATTTCAGTATGACGATTTACCAACATCTTATTTCAAATTCATAACTGTTTGTAGATTGAACTGCTGAGATTTATCTTTGAAAGGCGTGACATCATCTTACAATACCTTTTTTCTTTTCTCCTAATGATGCACAGACATCTATACATCAATACTACAAAACACAACAATGGTGACACAAAACAAATAATTATAATAAAAAAGATAAACTCTGAAGATTACAAAATAAACCAACAACACAAACTGCCTAAAGTGAACCAAAAATAAGTTCAACAGATACAAGATAAAACCAAACCAACAAGAAACTCCACAGCACAATCTATTCATGCCGCACTGCATGCTGGGGTCTGAGCTGTTTTGGGGCCCTTTAGAAGTTGACATGCTCTGACATTTGTGCTTTTTTCAGTTGCTTGTAAACATATTAATGGCAAAAGTGTCATTACACTGTATTCAGCACAAACTGGGCTATCATAATATGTGAGAAACAGGTATATACTTGCATGCATTTATGAGAGAATAACATTTATGCATGGTTTAAAAAAACACACACAAATATGTGTCAGCAAGACATTTGATTAATGGGTGTTGTTGCCTAGAGTTTTTGCCTCAAAATTATATAAAAATAATCATGCCTACTCATTCACATAAAACAACATATTGATTTAAATTTTGTCAGACACTTTTTGTTTACAAGGGCTATTGCGTGGGGGTGTGAATAATCATGAATAATGCTGTGATTTACACTTGAGTAGACAAAGAAACGCATAATGAATGAGCCTTTGAGTCAAGTATGTGAGAGGGAACTACAAGAAAGAATATAAGGACAAAATAAATATTTTATATATATTATATATATATATATATATATATATATATATATATATATATATATATATATATATATATATATATATATATATATATATATATATATATAGTAGTTTATTTAGAGTATAATGTAGTTAAAAATATCAAGCCTGTATTTATGTAATCAAAAATACAGAAAAAAAACTAATATTGTGAAATATTACAATTTAAAATAATGTTTTTCTTTCTCAACAAGGGAGTCAGAATTACAATGAAATGAAATTTTGATTAAACCAAGTGATAGAAGGGCAAGAAAAGACATTCACGCAGTATAATATATAACCCACACCATTGAATTCAGTCATTGGGCCAGTGGATGGTCCTTACAGTACGGCAATACAACACAGGACATGGTCGACGTTGAGAGAGTTATTAAAGCAATAAGCTGATTGATTTGATCATGCATACAGTTGATCTGCTTTAGAAGTCTGATTGTTTGAGTCTTTTACAGTTTCTTTCTCATAATTACTCATCATACTAAAGCTAAGACGCACCGCAGCCTGTATACAGTTAGACTTCTTTGCAAATGGATCCAGAAGTGAAATACTCAAAGAGTGTATCCTAAGACAGAAGACACCACAGACTTCAACTACACCATCTACCCCAACGCCAACACGGCTGACAAAAAGTCATGCAAAATCTGACATGAAAGAAAAATGTAAAAATGTGTACGTTTTTAAGTCTAATATGAAGGTTCTGATTGGTTGAGAGCGGAGCGGTTTGGTTTGGACAGATTTTAACTGCTATTGTACAGATCCAACATTACTGGAAGTCAAATCTCATCTGTCTTTCAGACGTCAGCTGCTCAGACTCTGAACAAAGAACAAATTATATTAGGCACATTAGGCAGTGCATTACAGTGATTTTACCATCATTTTGATTGATTATTGATTATAATTCATATAATGATTATAATTGATTATTGATAATTATTTGTTACCTAGGAATTGTCACTCGCCTTGTTCAGTGAGACGTCATGCTTTCATTCTCTATAAAAAAGATACAATAAAAAACTGAAATAAAACTAAAAAGGACAAAGAAAATGTTCTGTTATTCTGTATTCAAAGCTCAAATGTATGTGTGTGTGTGTGTGTGTGTGTGTGTGTGTGTGTGTGTGTGTCCAAAAGTTACTTAACTAAAACTGACAAAACCTCCATTGACATCCTCCAACAGAGAAATGATTGAAAAATAAAATCTAATTTCTAAAAATGCTAATGTTTTCTTTTAGGGATTGAGTCAGTCTGTAGTCGGGTCAATGACAAATAAGAAAAATAATACTTTAAGATATAAAAAAAAATTTTTTTAGGCAAAAGAGTTTTAAAATGCATTTTTATGTCCAAAAATTTTATGGTGTTGATTCATATTGGTTTTACAGCTTTTAAGACAGCATTAATTCATTATTAAACAAGATTTCTGATTTTACCACCTAGAAAATGTCAGGTGGTGCGACCATATATTAATTTAAAATAATAGACATATACAAAATACATATGAATCATTGTAAAATGCACATCACATGGTAAATTCCCTTTCCATTTCTTTATGTATTGCCCTTTTAGTCCAATTACACTGTAAAAAATATATAATCTTCCCAACTCAAAATTTTCTAGTGACTGGTCACATCTAAAGTTTTCAATTGGCCCAAGTGAAATTCTGTAAATGTAATTTTATCAATTGTGGCAACAGCCTGTTAACATGGGCTCAATTAGAAATAATATGTTGAGCCAATGGAAAAAATGTATAATCTTCCCAACTCAAAATTTTCTAGTGACTGGTCACATCTAAAATTTTAAATTGGCCAAATTGAATTTCTGTGAATTGAATTGTATCCATTGTGGCAACAGTCTGTTAACATGGGCTCAATTAGAAATAATATGTTGAGCCAATGGAAAAATGTAATTTACCAACACTGTAAAAAATGTCAGACCTCTCCAATTAAAAAATTTCTAGTGACCAATCACATCTAAATTTTTCAATTTGGCCAACTAAAAAATTTAGATGTGATCAGTCACTAGAACATTTTGAATTGGAGAAATGTTTTACAGTGAAACTGTGTGGTTGGTCCAATTAAATATTTTAAATTGTAGTAACAATTATTTATTTCTCACTGTCCCAAAAGACAAAAATGACTAAAAACATAAATATATTAAGCAAAATACAGAAACAGACAACAGGGTTGACATTTTATCACATTACTTTATTAACAAGTAAATTCCAACACAGGATATTTGGGTGAAAATACCTTATTTTCAATAAGGAAAAACTCTGAATATATTCAAGAAGTCTTCTGCATAACAAGATGTCTTAATGTGGTGAAGAAAACGCGGCACTGCAGGCTAAAAACCTGCAAATAAAAATTAAAAACTAACATTAATAACAAAGCTCCCCTGCATCACATCTGGCAAGAGACAGAACAGAAGTTTCTTCATTATATAATGTGGATGAGACGAATTAATGGACATAAGAAAATCACGAGCTTGACGTGTTTGATATTAAAAGGCAATAACTCAAGCCCTGAAAGAGGCCGACGCCAAACGCACCGTGTTCAACAGTCGCAATCCGCACATATCACACAAATGACTTAATTTCCTTATTACCTATTGTTTTAGACATATAAGACATGAGGAAAATAAAACTATTGGCTACAGGCTACCATTAGATAATTATGTGGTAAACGAGAACACACTCATGAAACCAATAAATGTATGAACTCGTGATTCTACAAAATGTCTTTTAAACTTCATACCCGGTCATAAAGCAAAACTCTGGAGAATAATTTCAGTGCTAAATACTCACCAACGTCTTTGTGAGATGAATATCTCTATTCTCTTGGGAATGTCTGTTTCGGTCTTCAGCACCTGCTGGTTCGTCTCCGCATTTGAAATCTCCCCACGAACGGTTTTCTTCAAGTGCATTTTGCGCATGCGTTGATGCGTATACCGTTTTTCGGACGAAGGACTTGTTCAGCCAACATGGATTTTTCACTTCGACTTCATAGATTGACTGAGCACAATTAAATATGTTCGGTGAATATACAATTTTAATTTTTAGTGAAGACCTTAAGCTATGATTAGTACAATGCATCTTTTTGCATGGCGATAATTATTTGGAAGTCATTTATTGGGCCAATATGTAATGATCAATTTACACAATTTTTCCCCCCAATTTTTTTTTACAGTGTATGTTCAGAACACAATTTTCCATAAGGAGTTTTTATGTTTTTTGTTTTTGGTTTTTTTTACATTTAATTATTTGTATACATTATATAATGGTTTACATTTATATCTCTTACTTCATTTTGCAATTGCAGTGGGAATTGATACTTTTAAATGTAAATTTGGTGGTCGCACCACCTAACATTTTAGGTCTTGAAACACCACAACTCAAAAAGTCAATTGAATTTAAAAAAAAATTAAAAGAGTATCTTATAAAGGAAAGATTGTAGATCAATTTGATATGTGACATGTATTTTTTTTAGGAAAATAATGAATTCGGACACAAAAAATACAATGTCATGTCATTGACCCAGTCACTGTAATTAACTGTATAAAAACATCAAAAGAAGTCTACAACATGTGCTAATTTACAGCACAGTTATAAAGTATTTGCCATTATCACATGACCTGAGATTGACTAATTACAGAGTTGACAGTGCAGCCCTAAAGAAATACAATTATAAAACATTAGAGAGCAAAAACTATTTATCATGGAGTGTTTGTCCTAACCAGCAGCAACATTACATTTTGTCAGTCGCTTAAAGGGGGGGTGAAATGCTGTTTCATGCATACTGATCTTTTTGCACTGTTAAAGACTTGGATTCCCATGCTAAACATGGACACAGTTTCAAAAGCTAAGGTGGACGTTTGATGGGAGTATTTCTTTGCCAAAATTAGTACTTCCTGTTAGTCATAAGTTTCGGAAAGTTTTTTTCGATCATGGGTCCGCTTGACGTCAACAGGGCGGAATTTCCTTGTATGGGCCGTACAGACAATTCTACCGGAAGAGCGCGCGCGCGCGCGCGAGAGAGAGAGAGATAGAGATAGAGCGCGTGAAAGCAATAGGCTACGCCCATCAAAGCGCTGGCTCGTAGCCAAATAACCCCGCGTTAAGGCAAAAGTGGATGGAATTTGCTTTTCCGGATTTTCAAATCGCCTAATACTGAAGGATGGAGCGGTCCCAACGATAAAGGTCCCAACGTTGGAACCGCAGGCAGTGAGTAAGACTGCTTCAAATGTCTGTTTTTGCCTATGCCCATCAAGTAGCCCAAACATGACCACGTATTGATCAATGGAGCATGCGATGTATAGTGTGTACATTTGTTTAGCTGGCCACTATATGTGTATGTTTGTGTATTGTAAAAGCACTCCAAACAACAATACACAAAGAATGGGGAAATATGTTGAACTAAATAAGCGCGCTTCTTCATTCAAATGCGCTACTATTCCATGTCTTTCTATGTAAACACTAGCCTGACGCGCAAAACCAGTCCGCTTACTACAAATCATGTCTACACAAACCACGCGTAAACACACACACACACACACACACACACACACACACACACACACACACACACACACACGATATAATTAAAGTATAAATGTGTAAATAACACAAGCCGCTAAGCATATTATATAGTTAGTGTAACTTATACCACATAGAGATGTCCTGCTCCAGTCGTTTTTGCTGCTGCTCCTGTTCAACTTCAGCCTCTGGGTCTGATTCCGGATCATAGATGTATGGCTGTATTTGATTAAAAGCCATTTTTTATGTTGAATAAAGTTTTTTCCCGTTTTTAGGGATGACGCAGCTTTCAGACGCACTCAACACAGTAACAGCGGCGCGCGCTCGACATTCTTAAGCTCCGCCCACACGATACGCCCCCAGCCGCACGGCTTTTTCCGGAAAGACTCGGAACAGCGCATCTTCCTTTTATAATTATAATACAAATAAAGACTTTTCGGAGATATGCAGGATGCAATGCTACTCTATAGGTACTCAAGATTGACATGAGACTGACTGAAACTGAGTGTTTCCCCACCCCTTTAAGGTCCTGGGAAGCCCCGCCCACATCAAACTCTCATTGGGCCAAAGAAATGCTCCTCATGTATATTAATCATCAAACATGGATGAGGTGATTTCGAAAGTTTAAAAAGCATATTATATGACAAATGATGAAAGACAATTTGCTTGTGGCTGGAATTCTGTCCCATACAGGTCAGGATGTGCTGTAATAATTAAAAGGGTAATTTTGCAAAATGTTGGCCATGATGTTCAACACTGTGTGTGTGTTTGTGTGTTGTGTGTGCCTGTACTTGGTGTTGTGTGGCTCTGGCGGTTTGTTATCCTGAAGTATCTTCAGCTTTTCACTGTTCCTGCGCATTGCATCTCTGAGCCGTGCGAATGAACCTCTGGGATCCAGTGCACCACTGCCGTCCTGCACAAACACACACAGACTCAATACACAACAAACACACACATACACACACATTCGTTTGGGCCACTGTATTCAGAACAGAGTAGTTTGATTATCTGAGTGTGTTGCACTGATTCATATACAGTATAAGCCTTCAGATTACTCTCACACACAGTATGTTCTGTTTGCTTTGTTAAAACACAGATCTGCATTTCTGATACACATTTCTGGACCAGAATTACTCAGAAACACTATAGAAAATGTATGTTTGACAAACATCTGCAATTTACATATTCAAATGATTTTGGAGTCCTAACTCAACCGGTCTAGATCATCACATATTTCAACCCAAAATAAGCACAAAACAAGGGGATTTGGCATAATGAAAATAAAGAACACTGACATCATTTTCAATTAAGCACATTGTCCTCCTCATTGTAATGTGAATAAAAATATAATTGTAAAATATTCATATATTATGATAGAATCTGCTGTACTGGCTAAGTAAAATATATATATTTTAATATAATTTTGAGATTTTAATATAATGAAAGACGTTTATTATTAATATTATTATTTATTATTATCATTATTATAATTTTTCAAAACATAGGCCTAAGTTCTCATTTCTTTTTTGATTTTGGGGTAAAAACTGATCTGGGCGTATTCTTGTGAGACCCTGACACATGCAAACATACACAAATAAAGATTAAAAAAAATCAAACTAAAAGCATCTTGTGTCAGATGATCAGTGTAAACTAAGAGATGATACTAATGAAATGGGCTGCGCTGAATGATGCTGGAAAGATGCATCAGCATCACTAATGAGCTGCAAGAACATCTTCAAAGTTCAAACAATAAGCAGGAGGAAAAGATGTGAGGGATCTGACAAGAGGAGTTTGTCCTGTACCTGTTTCTGAGATCTCGAGGCACATTCCTCCAGCATGCCCTGTCTGCTGTCGTCTTGCCCTGTACAGAATGGCTAGATTCCTCAGCGTCACATTTATGTCCGGACTGCAGACAAAACATCTCATTCAGTCAGGAGATACGAAAAAAAGAGAACAATCAAACAAAAAAAATGTATAGACTTCAATTTCTTTCTCCAGGATATAATTTCTTGTTTTATTTCTTTTGATCTGGGGGTGTCATGTCATTTCGACCCGTTCATCTTCTTGGTCAAAAACAATGGTTGACTATGTGAGGACTGTCTGTCTGATTTATGACAACAAAAACTTAAACTAAGAATCAGGAACAAACAGCTTTAAGAACATAATGTGAAGGTTTGTGATGTGTTTGTGGCACCTGTTGACTTTACTGGCTTTGTGCCAGCTTCCATATTCTTTGCACGCCGTGCCGTCTCTGTGTTTCTCCTGAATATCAGCAGACAGACGGTTTGAATGACAGCAGACGGGCAGAAACACAAACACTAACTTCATCCACACAACACACACCTTGCTCATCTCCTCTCTCTCCTCAGCGTGCATCCAGATGGGTTTGTTTTCAGCTGAAACAGACACACAAGTAACATCATTACCCATTAAAGCCACATAATTGTGCCGTGTTTCAAAAGGAATGTAAATGTAACATAAGCAAATGCCATTTCAAGCCTCCTCATCTCATAATGCTTGTCTTCACGTCAAAAAAAAAAACGTATTAAATATAAAAACCTCACATTCTCAGAAAGCGCTTTATTGTCTTTTATTAGATTTGTCTCAGGTTTAGTCCTCTGAGAAAAAGGGATGTGTGCCTCAAATCCATCTTTGTGGCCCTTGTAAGACCGCATGAATTCGCTCCAAGGATCGGTACACTCTAAAAAAAAAAAAGGTTCTATATTGCACCAAAAATGGTTCTTGGCTTCAGTGGTTCTTCAGCGGTTCTTCAGCGGTTCTTCAGAGGTTCTTCACCGGTTCTTCAGCGGTTCTTCAGAGGTTCTTCAGCGGTTCTTCACCGGTTCTTTGACTAAGGTGCTATATAGCACCTCTGAAGAACCGCTGAAGAACCACTGAAGCACCAAAATTGGTGCTATATAGCACTAAAAAAGGTTCCCCTATGATTACGAGCCTTTTTTTTTTAGAGTGTAGCGAACCGCGGTGAAGGCCGCACGTGTTCAGTGTTTCAGCTGGAAGAATGGATTTGATTATAATATTCTTTATCTGACTCCATTTATCATAGTTGTCGCATTTAGAAGAGAATCCCAACCGGTTGTTTGGTCATCTATATTTGATAGTCATTTAATCGTTCCGTTTTAACCCTTTGTTGCAATTATACCGTTCCACATTGGAGAGAGTTAATAATTACAGATTAATTCAGAAAGGATCAAAATGTAACAATTTATTACATACAATGTTTTTTCCACCTAGTTTTCGTTTTTTCGTTCGTTTTCGTTAATGATGGCTTGGACCCCCCCAAAACTGATATTTCTGTCCCTTTGGGGGTAAGAACATTCTGTAATTCGAACTATGCCGCCCACTGCCTGTTGATTGGCATTTGTGAAATGTCCTCTATTAAGATGAAAAAAATCTTTGTGAAAATCGTGCTTTGGAAATGCGTGATTCATCTAATAGGCATAATTCGTAAATGCAGCATATTATTATGAAAAATGTTTTTTTGAAAAAGCACATTTAATAATGAAAAAAAAATAGATTTTTAAATATAACAATAGTGTGTGTGTGGAAGAAAAATATATTAAACAATAAATGTTGTGTTTTCATGTAATTTTACAAAATAAATAGAGACATTTATTTATTTAATTAATAATTAATTAATTATGAAATTATAAAATTAATTAATTAATTATTTCAGAATAAACTGGTACATTTAACTATTGTTTTATTGAATTCATTATTTATTGAATTATTTCATTTCGAGTAATTTGGTTCTCCATAAATCGAATGCTAAATTCTTTTAGTGAAATTTTTTTTTCATATAACTGTAAATTTTGAGACAAAATTAACTGTTGGATTTTTAGTCAATTATTTTGGTATGTTCAACTCAAAACATCAAGTAAATGATATTTAGAGATTTTATTAAGTTAATAAAGTTAATTATTACTGTGATATTTACTAAGCCACTGAATTATTTTGTAGAGCATATGCGGTTTCAAACGCAGCCAAAAACTCCTTCATGGCTCACGGCATGCATTGTGGCGACTGTAAACGACGTCTCTCCAAAATCATGTGATTTAAAGAAAGTGAAATGTTATTTGATCAAAAATACTGAACAAACAGGAATATTGTGAAATATTATTACAATTTAAAATAATGGTTTTCTATGTGAATATGTTAAAGTGTAATTTATTCCTGTGATCAAAGCTGAATTTATCATCATTACTGCAGTCTTCAGTGTCACATGATCCTTCACAAATCATTCTAATCTGATGATGATTTATTATCAATGTTGGAAACAGTTGTGCTGCTTAGCTTAATATTTTTTTTTAACCTGTGATATTTTCTTCAGGATTCTTTGATTAATAAAAAAGTTTTTTTTTTAAAAGAACCACATTTTTTAAAATAGAAATATTTTGTAACACTTTACACTATCGCTCAAAAGTGTTAGTGCAAGTGTTTCTTTCTTTCTTTTCTTTTTTTTGAAAGAAATGAATATTTTATTCAGCAAGGATGTGTTAAATCGACCCATTATCACATGGTTCAGTAGATCTCCCTTTAATGTCATTTGTTGGAAACCCCCAAACACCCCGAGTTGATCTGAGCCCCTGCCAGACCCTCTACAGGTTTCTTCAAAGTCATGTGATGTACTGGAAAAAGAGCAGAGCATCTTGCATAACATTAAACAGTTATTTAAATCCGCGATGCAGTGTCACAAACGAATACAGCAAAGGATATTAGTTTGGAATCCAGATTCCCTCAGGTTTGGCATTTATGTAGCCTATAATTATAATTATTCATTTAGCAGACGCTTTTATCAAAACTAAACATGGTTACTAGGAAATTGTTAATTTTGTCAGAATTCTCAGAACAAAGCTAAACAGATTCTGGTTCGTTCTTGCGCTAAAACGTTTAACATAAAATGAGGAGCAAATTTTTTTTCATAGTTTTCAGTCACGTGACTGTCGCGGAGCCTTGGAGGGCAAAACCGCCACAGAACTCCATTGAGCTGCAGCAAAAGCCTGTCAAATTTCCATCTTAAAACAAAAATATGTGAACAAGATGCACGTTTTGGGCCCTTATTATTCATATACAGCACCTGCTGCAGTATTCAATCACTGAAAACGGCGGGATGTTTTTAAAACGCTTAATGTGAAAAACACTATAGGGTGAGTTGCACCAATAAGGATTAAATTAAGCAAAGTTTAAAGGATTTGTTAATATGGGTTTTATTTTAAATTGAGTCATTGCACCACTTTACTTTAATTAAACAGATAAATTACGCAGTAAAACCGTTTTAGAGCTGATCAAGCAGCAGACGGAGGTGAACTGAAGACAGGCTAAAGAATCCTTAGTGCAACCCACCCTTAAAGTGCTGTAATGAACTAAAACAGTGATATTAAAAGATCAAATTCAGTTTACACCTTTTTGATGATGCATACTATATACAGGCGAGTAGATGAGGCAAGAATATGAACGCAATGTGTTTTCTTTATAATGGGTTTTGATGGGGAAAACACCTAACGAGAAACCTCCTGTTGCACTAATATTCTGTGTTCATCTGCTTTCCTGTACAAAGTATGCAACAACATCAATAAGGTGTATATTGAATTTGGTATTTTAATATCACTGTCTTACCGCATTAATACTGACTACAAACCTGATAAAAATGACTAGAGGCAATGGAGCCTTGTTTTGCCCTCCAGGTGGGCGTTCCTATAATCGCGTGACGACACGTGTTAACTATGGATAGCCTACATTGATGATGCTCCACACAGGCATCTGAACACAACACGTGGAATGAATCATGTTCCTCCAAAAGAAAGCTATTTAGATGCCATAATAACGCAGTGCGTTCAAAACGAAAGTGAAAGTGTGATTTCAAGACGTGTATAGTAACGAGGTACAAACAAACGGTTTAGGATAACCAATTTAAACTTTAGTCTACGAGCCTAAGGTAGAATTTGCACCAAGGTTATTTTCGTAAAAGAAAACTGAAACTATAAGAATAAAACTATTGGTCAAAAAACATTTTCGTAAACTGAAATAAAATTAAAAAATCATAATAGGGTCGTTCCTGTTATACAGTGACTTTTCTGTCTTTATTATTTACTTACTCATATTTTCTTTGTAAGGTTGAATTCCAGCAAGAAAAACTATTTATGTAATTTCCTGAAAATTGTCTCAATGAAATTGTGGTCTTTTTTGAGAGAAAAAGAAACGAATAGCCTACTTTATGAATACTTTATTCAGAAATTAAAGAAATGAATACTTTATTCAGCAAGGATGTGTTAAATCGACCCATTATCACACTGTTCAGTAGATCTTCCTTTAATGTAATTTGTTGGAAACCCCCAAACACCCCGAGTTGATCTGAGCCCCTGCCAGACCCTCTACAGGTTTCTCCAAAGTCATGTGATGAACTGGAAAAAGAGCAGAGATCGAAACCCTGATTGGCTGACATGCGTCTTGCATAACATTAAACAGTTATTTAAATCCGCAATGCAGTGTCACAAATGAATACAGCAAAGGATATCAAGAAAAGAACACCAGAAAGCTTCATCTGGCTGTTTGGAATCCAGATTCCCTCAGGTTTGGCATTTATGTAGCCTATAATTTTAATAATTCATTTAGCAGACGCTTTTATCAAAACTAAACATGGTTCCTAGGACATTACGAGAAGGTTAATGTTGTCAGAACACTCTCAGAACAAAGCTAAAGAGATTCGGGTTCGTTCTGGCGCTAAAACGTTTAACATAAAAAACGAGGAGCAAATTTTTTTTTAGTTTTCAGTCACGTGACTGTCGCGGAGCCTTGGAGGGCAAAACCGCCATAGAGCTCCATTGAGCTGCAGCAAAAGCCTGTCAAATTTCCACCTTAAAACAAAAATATGTGAACAAGATGCACGTTTTGGGCACTTATTATTCATATACAGCACCTGCTGCAGTATTTCAATCACTGAAAACTGCGGGATGTTTTTAAAACGCTTAATGTGAAAAACACTATAGGGTGAGTTGCACAAATAAGGATTAAATTAAGCAAAGTTTAAAGGATTTGTTAATATGGGTTTTATTTTAAATCGAGTCATTGCACCACTTTACTTTAATTAAACAGATAAATTACGCAGTAAAACCGTTTTAGAGCTGATCAAGCAGCAGACGGAGTGAACTGAAGACAGGCTAAAGAATCCAGTGCAACCCACCCTTAAAGTGCTGTAATGAACTAAAACAGTGATATTAAAAGATCAAATTCAGTTTACACTTTTTTGATGATGCGATTGTGACAGGTTGATAATCTAACGTTCAGTTTTGCTCATTGGAATTGGGGAACTTGTAATGGTTGCATATTGCAAATGACTAGACACGCCCACCGGCGTTGAGCCGCAGTTGATATTGAGTACACCTGTGCGGTGCAATCATGAGGGTGTGTTTGTGTCTAGGGCAGTGGCGTGCACAAGGGGGGGGGGGGGGGGGGGCCGGGGGGGCAGTGGCGTGCACAAGGGGGGGGGGGGGGGGGGCAGTGGCGTGCACAAGGGGGGGGCCGGGGGGGCTCAAGCCCCTGCCCCTTTTGTCTCAAAATGTAATGTGCCCCTCCCTGGTAATAGTAAATAATATTTATTACTATTATTATAAATATTTTAATAAATAACAATGCGCTTCTATACCATTTTACCACTAACAATATTACAAAAAGTATTTTTTTATTTAATTTTTTTGGCGGAGGTGGATCGGTAGGCGGAGTTACCTTTTCAGCTCTATGCGCGCAGCCTGTGCACAGCACAGCAATTAGCCGCGCGAGTTTTCAAACTATACGATCAGCAGGTAAGCTAATACAGAAAATGTATATTTATCCTACCACCACGCTACTGTAAAGTTTGCGGGAGCGTGCAAGTTATGCTTAATTATAATAAAAGCATAACTCGAGTCTTGAGTTCAGCAGCAGCATTCTGAGTCTGACAATGTCATTCAATTTGTTTTTATCCAAGACCATAGCACGTGCTCGTGTTATTAGCTCGGGGAAATAAATCTAATGAAATTAAATGAAAAAGTCCATGTCAAACTCTAAATTTATATATTTGATATCATGGTAACACTTGCATGAAGGTCTCATTTGTAAAGTTAATGTATTAACCAACATTAACTAACCATGAGCAATACATTTGTTATTGCATATTAATATTTTAATCTTAATGTTAATGTTAGATAATAAAAATACAGCTTTTCATTGTTTGTTCATGTTACTTGACACAGTGCATTAACTAATATAGTATACAACTTTTGATTTTAATAATGTATTAGTAAATGTTGAAATTAATATAAACTAAATTAATACAAGATTAATAAATGCTGTAGAAGGGCAGTTTATTATTAGTTCATGTTAACAAATGAAGTTAACTAATGAAATTGTATTGTAAAATGTTACCTATTTCATGATAGCTAATACTTTCATACTTATAATACGGGCTTACAACATCAACAAAACTGAACATGAATTCCTCATAACTACCTGCTTGATTCTCACTGTTTAGTTTAGCAAAGTAAATAATATATATATATATATATATATATATATATATATATATATATATATATATATATATATAGTAATATTATCATAATTTCCCTGTTTTTGTTAGATGTGTTATGCATTGTATTTGTATCAATGTCTTTTCATAGAATGCCAAGGAAATATGGAATAATTTTAAGAATGGTTTTAACCATATATTGAAAGCCAGTGGGGAACAAAATTTACTTCCCCCCCCCCCCTTTTTTTTTTGTTAAAATATTTAAAAACACAACAGACAGATGCGTACTGCTTTAAATACAGGTGATTTATTTCATAAATAAATGCATTTAAATTATGTAAAAAATACATTAGATTCTTGTTATTTTTTAGTGCCCTTTTTGGTCCTTCTGCCCCTGCCCCTGAAGAGGTCTGTGCACGCCACTGGTCTAGGGGTGTGATTAAAAACCCTGTATAAGTTGGTTGATTGTTATTCTTCTCTGTGCGGTGTGAAGTAACCGGCTACCCATTTCTAGTTGCTTTGCCTCTCTGGTGAGTTGTTTTCCGTATGTTCCCGTCTCAATCGCAGATCATGGTCTAAATATAGCCTATGTTTGCCATCAGGAATGTGTGTGTGCGTGAAGTGGCGAGCGCAGGGAACCTAAAGGTTACTATAGCTTAAATTCCCCTACGAGGTAAGAAGTGTTATAATTGGTGTCTTATTTTGGCAGCGGGGACATTAATCAATGTATTTATTATTAGTGTTTTTATTGCAGGTGCGGCCCAAGAGTGCTAGCTGCTGTTTTTTTTGTTGTGTTTTGTTTTTATTATATTTATTTTGTCACTGTTTCATGGTCCTAGTAGCCTACAACTGACGGCAGCGGATATTGAGGTGTTGAACCGCTAACGATCGAGCTCTTTAACGAGCTGCTCGTAAGAAATGTGTGAAATACTGACGTAGCCTAATGTATGTTCGATGGGCTATTAAGTTATAGTAAATTGATATGCTGGTAGCCTGGTCCATTTAAAGCAGTGCAAACAATATTAATATTAGTTTTAATTGAGAAGTGAAATATGATGTTATTGTGACTGAGTGGTGTAATTATTTTCTTTTCTGCTAGTCTTGTATTAAATCTACTTGCCAGTTATATCTGCCGGTAGCTGGGACTGTGATATTGGGGCTTAACAGAAGGGGAAGTGTATTTGCTTTCTTTTGATATTCTTTTTATTTGGTGTGACACTTGCTTTACGTTTTGTTTACTCACGGATTTGCTGTGTTTTTCCCTGCTGTTAAAGTGGTCAAATTGTGGTCTCTTGTTTCTGTCGGTATTGGTAAGCTGTATTTGAGACCTATTTTGGTGTTTTAAGTGAATGATTTTTTACCCCTGTGATAAATAAATTTGGTATATTTTCGGAAAGTCATGTCTCCGTCTTCAGTGCAATCCGAACCAGCAGGGTCCTTTCTCTTGTTGTAATTCTTTTTGGTTTAACTTTCTTTTTGGGTTATTTGTATTACTTTATACTTTCCTGGGTAGAGAAGGAACCTAGGTGGCGTAGTCGGGTATTTTTATATTTAACCAAAGGTTACACATACTATATACAGGCGAGTAGATGAGGCAAGAATATGAACGCAATGTGTTTTCTTTATAATGGGTTTCGATGGGGAAAACACTTAACGAGAAACCTCCTGTTGCACTAATATTCTGTGTTCGTCTGCTTTCCTGTACAAAGTATGCAACATCAATAAGGTGTATATATCGAATTTGGTATTTTAATATCACTGTCTTACCGCATTAATACTGACTACAAATGTAACCCAGGTCCCATGTAGTTAGAAAATAAAGCTGGAGTGGTTAATACAATGAGACTGGGCTTGGGCTCGTTGTAGGGAAATACAACTTGTTTTGTATGCTACTTAATAAATGTATATTTGTAATACTCTTTGCTGTTCTTATAATGACCACCACAACTGTATTTTAGATGCAAAAGTATTTATTTACAACATGAAATAAAAAAAAAATTAAAAAATGTATCTTAGAATAGAATAAAACAAATCACAGGGATATGGAAAAAGAAGTGAAAATAAAATTTACAAGCAAATAAAGCTTCACATTTCCCAAAAGGAAAAACCTTTCTGTGGTTATATTGAAATTAAATAATTATTTATTCCCTCTGAAAATGTCCATGACATTGTTCGATGACACTTTGTGTGCGGTGGGGCCTAAAAACTGGAATGGCCGCTTCACTCAAAACTGAGCATAAACAAAAAGCACGTGCAATGTGGATGTTAGTACTCACGAATCCAGGTCAGTACAGTCAGTACAGCAAAGGCAATGGTAATGGCGATGGTAATGGCAAAGGAAGAAGCACAGCACAAAAAGTCACGGCACAGCAGCAGGGCACGCAGAACAGCAGGGCAGAAACAGCAGGGCCTTCGGTTGGAAACCCGTCTCTCTCTCTCTCTTTCTCTCTCTCACCAACGTTCGTCTCCTTAGAGCATATTATCTGAATTTAGCCACATTATCAAACACTATTTCTTATTGAATTAGCGTTAGTGTTAACTTTGCTTTAACTTTAGAGATATCACAATGCTAAAACTACAACATATGAGTACATTGGCACAGAAGGCTACCGCGAGCTAGCATTTCGCTAACCATGTTTTACATCCAGTCTCTTAACTATAACAGTTCGATATAGCACAAAATTACAGGCATACACAATCATATTCACCTCTTGCAGGTCACACTAAAGTTTTTGTCAGGACCACGAGTAGTCGACCTTCATAACAAAACATTAATGCTTCCCACACCACGATGCCTCCTTCATTAACTCTCTCATCATTCGCGTCTGTTCTCTCTTCTCATGCGTTCTCACTACTCCTCACACAAACCTATCCCACTAGTCCCGCCCCTTACACAGTGATGTTACTCTGATTGGCTCAAGTATTCACACAACCAACAGCAAAACAGGAATTAAATGATTGACATGTGACAGGTAGCAGGTTAGGTTACACAGATAAACACAGCTTCTTCTCCACTTTTCTCTCAGATGAAGCTTAAAGACTTTTATATGAATTTATCTTTGACTGTAAATAGTCTTGTTTATTAACGTAACCTCGGTTCTCTCTAGAAAAAGGAACGAGTATTGCGTAAGTTCCTTACGCTACGGGAAAGTATTCTTTCTTCGAGATTTCTGAAAAACCCAAAATTATCCTTAATTTTGTAACATTGTCAACGCAGTGCGGCAGCCTGGCAGACCATAGCAGGCTATTCCAGCGTGCTATTGGCTGCTCTGCTGGCAACTGCAGCAGCCTATCGGTGAGCCCGCGTGACGTGGCGACCAATGAAGGCGCTTCGCGCCCACCTGGCTTCATTTGCCTACAGGTGGGGCGTGGCCACGTGTATATAAGCAGGGCTCACGGGCTGCTTATTCGGTTTTCGTAGTTCTGAAGCGTAAAAGCCCGCGGGGCGCACGGCAAGGAACGCAATACTCGTTCCCTCTTCTAGAGAGAACCGAGATTACGTTAAGTAACCGAGTATCGTTCTCTTACGAGAGGTTCTCTCGTATTGCGTAAGTTCCTTACGCTACGGGAACATATTGTCAACGCCGTGCGCACCTCGCGTACAGCATATGTATCCCAGGGAACCGGGGACCATAACACTGCTCGGGCAGGGTGGCCGGTAAGGAAAACGGGCCACCACATCTACAGACACTTCATTCGAACTGACGGGTGGTTACAACACCCTGTCCCATGAATGAGGGAACGGCACCTGCCGGTCTCCTTCAAATTCACCACACCTTGTCTCATGAATGAGGGAACGGCAACGCCGGTCGCCTTCAAATTCACAATATTTTGTTATATGAGTGAGGTAGCGGCACCGCCGGTCACCTTCAAACTCACAACAGCTCGTCTCGTAAATGAGGAAACGGCACCGCCGGTCTCCTTCAAATTCACATGAGCTTGGAACCGAACTTACTACCAGTATGTGAGCTATGTCTGCGCAGAATCACTGGGCAGGACCAACAGCCCTATTGAACTGATAACACTTTCGCCTGTAAGGCAGGAACTTCCAGATTGTAAAATCTCACGAACGTAGACGGGGAGGACCAGCCTGCCGCCATACAGATATCGTGGATGGAAATCCCTCTGGCCCAAGCCCACGAAGAGGCCATACCTCTGGTGGAGTGTGCTCTGACACCTAGCGGGCACTGCAGGTGTTTGGAAGCGTATGCAGTTGCAATCGCGTCCACTATCCACCTGGACAGGGTCTGTTTCGAGGAGGCGAGACCTTTAGTGCGCCCACCAAACGAAACAAATAGCTGCTCAGAACGCCTGAAGGCGGCGGAGCGTGTGACATAAACCCTCAATGCCCTGACAGGGCAGAGGATATTGCCACCGTCCCCCTCGTCGGATGCTGGCAGAGCCGAGAGGGAGATAATCTGCGCCCTGAAGGGAGTGCCGATCGCTTTGGGGACATAACCATGCCTCGGTCTGAGAATGACCTTAGAGTCATTAGGACCGAACTCCATACACGTCGGGCTCACTGAGAGCGTGTGTAGATCCCCCACGCGTTTCACTGAAGCCAGAGCTATCAGGAACGCGGTTTTTAGCGAAAGGAACCTTGGTTCCACAGTCTCGAGCGGTTCAAAAGGATGGGCCTTCAGGGCCTCTAGGACCAAGGCCAGATCCCATATAGGAACCGATGGGGGCCGCGGGGGATTCATCCGTCTGGCTCCTCTGAGGAAACGGATGATGAGCTCGTTCCTTCCTAGCGTGCTACCTAGCGTCGTCTGAGCGAACGCTGCTATAGCCGCCACATACACTTTGAGCGTGGAAGGGGACCTGCCCAGTTCCAAAAGCTCTTGGAGGAAGGAGAGCACCCGCTGGACCCCACATTGCTGTGGGTCCAATCCCTTGGAAACACACCACTCAGTGAACACCGACCACTTAGAACTATATAACCGCCTCGTCGAGGGGGCTCTAGAGTGTGAAATCGTGTTCATAACCCCTTCGGGCAGGTCAACTGGTATCCGTTGGTCACCCATACATGCAGAGACCATCGCTCTGGATGGGGATGCCAAACTGACCCTCCTGCTTGAGAGAGGAGGTCTGCTCTCAGCGGAACTGGCCAGGGGGGTGAGTGCGACAGCTTCACCAGCTCTGGGTACCAAATCTGGTTCTCCCAGCGCAGCGCTATAAGGAGCACCGGGCGGCGCGTCTCCCTGATTTTCGCTATGACCTGGGGCAATAGGGAAATCGGCGGGAAAGCATACAGCGGGAGGCTGGGCCAAAATTGGGACAGCGCATCCTCGCTTTTGGACAGAAATGTCGGGCAGCGGGCGTTCTCTTTTGTTGCAAAGAGGTCGAGCTCCGCTCTGCCGAATAGGCGCCATACCAGCTGGACTGTCTGGGGGTGCAGGGACCATTCTCCTGGGACAGCTTGTCCGGGCCCACATTGAGGTGGCCCGGTACGTGCGCAGCTCTCAGCGAGCGCAGCGAGCTGTGTGCCCACACGAGTAGGCGTTCTGTCAGATAGCCCAGACACCTGGACCTGACACCGCCCTGCCGGTTCACGTAGGACACCACGTGGTATTGTCCGACCGGACCAACACATGGTGTCCTCGTATAAGCGGGAGAAACTGCTTGAGCGCGTTCTCTACCGCTATCATCTCCAAACAGTTTATGTGTAGGAGTCTTTCCTCGCTCGACCAGAGCCCCGAGGCCGATCTGCCCTCGAAAACGGCGCCCCAACCCGTGGTGGAGGCGTCCGTCGAGATGACCTTGCGGTGTGAGATGGCTCCCATCGTCACTCCCCTCTGGTACCAGTCGGCTACTAACCAGGGCTCTAGGGCTGAAACGCAGCCCTGAGTCACTCTGATCCTGAAGCCTCCGGACGCCCAGGCTCTGTGAGGCACTCGGGCGTTTAACCAGCATTGCAGCGGCCGCATGCGC
Organism: Gobio occitaniae; assembly: GCA_033150135.1. Lineage (NCBI taxonomy): Eukaryota > Metazoa > Chordata > Actinopteri > Cypriniformes > Gobionidae > Gobio > Gobio occitaniae. The sequence continues at coordinate 136,091 of JARQWZ010000794.1, forward strand.
ATTAAGCCCAGCTGGAGCACAGCTGCAGCTGAGGCCATACGTCCCAGCATCCTCTGAAAGAGCTTGAGAGGTGCGATTTTGCCCGGCCGGAAGTACGCAGCCATGCGCCGAACTTGGCGCGCGCGTTGGGGTGACAGGCGGGCTGACATTGCCACAGTGTCCAGATTCAAACCCAGAAATGAGGTTGATTGCGTGGGCACTAATGAGCTCTTGGTCCAATTGACCGTGAGCCCCAGGCTGTCCAGATGGCTGAGCAGCATTGCCCTGTGGGCGAGGAGCTCGGCCTCTGACTGTGCCAGGATGAGCCAGTCGTCCAGATAGTTCAACACTCGCATCCCTCGACTTCTCAGAGGAGCGAGGGCCGCGTCCATGCACTTCGTAAATGTACGGGGTGCTAGTGACAGGCCGAACGGAAGGACGGTGTATTGATAAGCCTGGCCGTCGAAGGCGAATCGTAAGAATGGCCTGTGACGCGGCGTTATCTTGATTTGAAAATATGCATCTTTCAAATCTAGGGAGATTAGCCAGTCTCTCGGGCGAATATGCGCGAGGATCTGCTTGGTCGGGAGCATCTTGAACGATCTTCTCATAAGAGCTTTGTTCAGACGCCTCAGATCCAGAATCGGTCTGAGCGACCCATCCCTTTTTGGCACGAGAAAATACCGGCTGTAAAAGCCTGACTCGCTCATAGAATGGGGAACCGGTTCTATAGCCCCTTTGCACAGCAGCGTGGCTATTTCTGCTCGAAGTAGATGTGCTACTTCCTCGCTCACTCTCGTCTCCGTACGCGCACAGAAGCGCGGAGGGCGGCTAGCGAACTGCAGAGTGTAGCCGTGCTTCACTGTTTTTTCAGCACCCATTCTGATACACCTGGAATGGCTTCCCACGCTCTCGCGTGTGCCACACGGGATAGAACGGCCTCCGGGCTCGAAACGCCGCGCTTCGCGGGTTTGACGGCCTGTATAGGAGGGGCGGGCGCAGTGCGCGCGCTCTCTGTGCTGTGGGCCAGCCGATCGCTCGCGATGGCTGGTCGCCCTACACACTGTATCTCTGCCGCTTCGAGCGGGGAGTGGCTTGTGTGTGGCCCTACACTCATCGCTCCGGCCACCTTGGGCGGAGAACAAATGGTGTGTGGCGCGGCGCGTAGCGCCTGAGGCATAATGTTCGCGAAAATGTGTGAGCGCGTTTGAGCGGGCACAACTCTTACGCGTGGAACATGACCGGTTAAGAGTGGCTGTGTGACAGCGCGTGTGGTGGTTAGTCGTGGGCGCAAACAAGCGGACACGTGACCTAACTCTAGCACTCGAGCAGCCGGTGGCCGCTTTATGTGAGTGGGGGACACGGGGTTTATAGTGCTTGTGTGCAGGGGTGAACACAGAAAAGTGGGCACATTTACTGCATTTGAAACACATACGGCGTGAGCCGTGCAACCAGAAATAATGCAACTTTTGTGATTTCTCTGGTTCGCCGTAAAACGGCGGTTATTGACAGACGAGAAGGCATTTTTGCCGGCTCGTTGGCTGCGTGAAATCCATCTGCAGCAGCCACAGTGGTGGGGGCTGACAGGAAAGAGAGTTTTGACGGTGGTCCGGCCGCGGCGGGACTTAACCGTCGTTTCTTGCCTCTGGCTAGGAGGACTTTGGAGGCTCGGACTTCAGCGCGATCCTAGGCCGGGGGCCCCGAGGTGGAGGCGGCTTACCACGGCTGGAAGAGCGCGATCTGGGGCGGCCGCTCGGTCTTCGCTGAGACGAAGGGGGCCGCGCTGGGCGCTTCGCGGAGCTCGGTGCTGGCTGGTCGCGAGGACGGCGAGCAACGGAGCTATTGCTAGCGCCGGGGCGTCGAGGCAGGAAGAGGTTCATGGCCTGAGTCGTTTTCTGCACTTCAGAGAAACGATCGACGATCCCCTTGACCGCTGGTCCGAAAAGCCCAGACGGGGAGAGCGGGGCATTTAGAAAGGCCGCGCGCTCTGTTTCTCGCATGTCCGCGAGTGTGAGCCAGAGGTGGCGCTCAGCTACCGTGAGGGAGGCCATAGAGCGTCCGAGGGCCTGTGCTGCGGTCTTGGTAGCGCGAAGGGAGAGACCCGTCGCGCTTCGCAAATCCGTGATCAACTCAGCGTCACAGCTTTTCTCGTCCAAGTCGCGGAGGAGATTGGCTTCGAGGATTTGCAGCACGGCCATAGAGTGCAGAGCAGACATCGTTAGTTCCTCGCACTCCGGGCATCCGCCGGCGAGAAGTGCGGCGGCGGCGTGATCACGGCCCAGGCAGAGAGCGCAGATCACATGGCGGTCCCCGGAACTGAGCTGCGCGTGACACGAGCCGCAGGTGGAACGAGACATTTTGGAACAAACGCTCGGCTCTTTTGAGAAAGTGTGACGCAGTGGCGACAACACTTGAGTGTGAAAAAGGATATGGGCTGCCGGATAGCAGAGCAGGCACGGATGGCTGAAGGTGGCGCGATGCTGCCGGCTTCTTCAGGCGCTGTCCTCTGCTTGCTCGTCTGCACGATCACGGCGGCGGGTTCCAGATCCAGCGATGCGAAGGGCTTCGCTGAAGAAAAGAAAATCGAATAAGCAGCCCGTGAGCCCTGCTTATATACACGTGGCCACGCCCCACCTGTAGGCAAATGAAGCCAGGTGGGCGCGAAGCGCCTTCATTGGTCGCCACGTCACGCGGGCTCACCGATAGGCTGCTGCAGTTGCCAGCAGAGCAGCCAATAGCACGCTGGAATAGCCTGCTATGGTCTGCCAGGCTGCCGCACTGCGTTGGCAATGTTACAAAATTAAGGATAATTTTGGGTTTTTCAGAAATCTCGAAGAAAGAATACTTTCCCGTAGCGTAAGGAACTTACGCAATACGAGAGAACCTCTCGTAAGAGAACTCGTGTTGCACTAATATTCTGTGTTCGTCTGCTTTCCTGTACAAAGTATGCAACATCAATAAGGTGTAAATTGAATTTGGTATTTTAATATCACTGTCTTACCGCATTAATACTGACTACAAACCTGGTAAAAATGACTTGCGGGCAATGGAGGAGAGCCTTGTTTTGCCCTCCAGGTGGGCGTTCCTATAAGCGCGTGACCACACGTGAAAACTATGAATAGCCTACATTGATGATGCACCATACAGGCATCTGAACACAACACGTGGAATGAATCATGTTCCTCCAAAAGAAAGCTATTAGATGCCATAATAACGTAGTGCGTTCAAAACGAAAGTGAAAGTGTGATTTCAAGACGTGTATAGTAACGAAGCTACAAATAAACGGTCTAGGATAACCAATTTAAACTTTAGTCTACGAGCCTAAGGTAGAATTTGCGCCATGGTTATTTTCGTAAACGAAAACTGAAACTAAGAATAAAACTATTGGTCAAAAAACATTTTCGTAAACTGAAATAAAATTAAAAAATCATAATGAAAAACTAAAACTAAACGAAACTAACAACTCTTACTGAAAAACTAACTGAAATAAAATAATAATTAGCAAAAATAAATATTCGTTTTTGTAATTAATAAGCTCTCTTTACTGTGGCGGAAAATCTGACCTGTAGCGGTTGAGGGAGTGTAGGCCTACCCAAAAAGCGTTAGCCAACTAAGTCATTAACTTCAATGTTACACACCGTGTCTCCAAATTCAGTTTACACATCAAAGGTCTCCTACTAGTCATACTACAACACTTAGTTTGATAAAGATTGCTTTTGCATAATTGTTAGGATTGTTTAATTATGAAAAATATTCAGCTAACTTCACTGAAATGCACTGTCACCAAATTCAGTTCACACATCACACTCTCCTGCTGGTTATACTACAACGCTTAGTTTGGCAAGTAATAGCACATAAAAATAATACAAGTAATAGCACATAGGCCTATTCTTTACACAAATGATGTTGGTACCCAGCAGGGGTGGACTGGGGCAAAAAAGTGGCCCTGGACTTTCTGGCACAAAGCGGCCCATCACACCCGGTCTGCAACACACCTCACCATTAACCCACCAGCTCATTATACACAGAGCAATTTTAAACACCGAAGCTATTCATACAAAAATATGAATTATATTAATTGTTTTATTTAAATGCTTATCATACTGAATGACTGGCATACTTCTTCAGGTTATAATTTGTCTTTCCTGGTGCACATGGCAAATAGTTTTTTTTTTATATATATACAAATTTTGATTTCTCTTTTCCAAACACTGTAGTTTAATATCATTAAGTTAAATAAAATCAGACCGTATACAATGCTATGGTCTAGAAGACTTAGGATGTAGTGCAGAATGTGGACTGTTTTAGGGTGCCTTTCTAGTGGTTATAGTATCTAGACATCTGTAATTTTATGGAATAGAGCTCAAAGAGTGGGAAAGAGTTTTAAAATTATATGAAAATACAGCATATTAAAATTATTTCTGAAGGATCATGAGACACTTACTGAATTAATGATGCTGAAAAGTCAGCTTTGAAATAAATTACATTTTACAGTACATTCTCATAGAAAACAACTAGGCCTATTGGAAATTGTATTCATATTTGTGGTTTTACTGTATTTTTGATCTAATAAATTCAGCCTTCTTTCAAAAACATTTTTAAAAGTCTTAATTATTTCAAACTTTTGATTACCAGTGTGTAAAATAATGCATGTGAACTAACTAGCAAATTATATATTTATTTTCATATATGACACTTTCCATAGGCTACTTGAATATGAAAGTTGCCAGTTTTAGCATGATGTAGCCTATGTGTAGGCTAAGCCTACGTTTCAGAAATACATTTTGAGTATTATGAATAATTTGAAAATGATTGTGAAATTACTGAAGAAAGTCTGGAAACAGAAAGACAAACATTCCCTCTGATATGCTGAAAACTGCGACACCTACGTTCAGGGCCGTTTTTAGGCGTAGGCAAACTAGGTGGTCGCCTAGGGGCCATCAGTAGGGGGGCACCAATAAGCGCATATCTGGCACTAGATGTTTGTGTGTAAAGGGTGTCACGGCCACCCTAAAATGTTATTGCCGCCCCCACTAGTTCCCCCACACTATTGGATCAGAGAACTGTCAATCTGACGATTCCTATGCCATCAGATCAGAGTAGGCTACTGTCAAAAAAGTTTGCGTTTGGAGCCTCAACAACAGCATTAGATCAATGAACTCGGTCAATGCTTTGGCAAGGTAACACTTTTTTTAACCATAAAATAAAGCTAAATTCAAACTAAAGGCCAATTAAAATAACAGGTACAAATATGTATTTTGTTAGGGCAGTATTTGTGGCAGTCTAGAAATCACGCTGTGAATGGGCAGATAGCATTACTCGTGTGTATGTTAGAGGCAAAATATAACCGCACACTTAATAAAGCATTTTATGATTATCATTTATATTTTGACTCTATAAAGCTTTCTTCTCTTAATTGCACCTCCAAAATGTTTTTGCGCCAATGCATTGTTAAAAGAATCAGTGTTTTTGTAATTGTCCCATATAAAACTTTAGCGGTTTAAAAATGGTATAATACAATGTGCAAATTCACAACATGAATACATCCTTTATTAAATCACGTTGACAAATTTAACATATCTTTACGGATGGTGTTGAATGCTGAATCGATTCATTCAGTTCTAATAGTGCTTAATGCAAACACACAGAGGGCAAAGTGTTGCGTTATTTAAAGGGGAAGTTCACGCATCAATGAGTAACAAAAATCACACTGAATCAGTATTTATTCTTATTACTTTCATGTGAAATGTACTAATAACACATAACAATTATGTCTGAGAACAATCTAGGGACTGCACAAATATAGGCTATATATTATATAGGCCTAGGGCTATACAGGCAACTAGCTATTAATTTGAATCCTTATTAACAAATATACACAAATATAATTTTGTATGTATGTATTTGTTAATTAATACCAGTACCAATGTTGCTTTTTAAAATTTGACTGGGGGCACCAATAAGGATTTCGCCTAGGGCGTCAGAATGGCTAGAAACGGCCCTGCCTACGTTAATGTTTCTTTGTGCATTCTGTGACAAAAAACGTAAAAGGCATTACAATCTGATTAATTCTAAAAGGTCAGCAGTAGTTTAAATCCCTGGAAATTAATGTCCGTCGTTTAACATTTTTTAAATTGTTAACAGTCGGGAAATATTGCTGTAGCAATTTGACTCATCTGCCATTGACCCATATTCAGCTCTTACCTCGGCTCGCATTCAAGTGCCACCCTCGCTGCTCGGCTGCTGTGCACAGTAAATCCCGCCTCCTTCAATTTGATTGGATATCGCAAACATTTTGACATTGACGAGCGCTTTTACACCACTGAGACACTGGCTTTGATTAGAGTTTTGCCTCATTCGCCTGGGCTCACGGAAGGATATAGGCTACGTAGTTTTACTATAATTTATTCTTCATAGACATTTACGTAGCAACAGGCCGGCCCACATTGTCCAGCGGCCCACCGGGAAAACGCCCGGTATGCCAGATGGCCAGTTCGCCCCTGGTACCCAGCTAAAATACAGTAGTTGCAACCAAAGCTTTTGTATGATAATTGCTTACTGATTTTGATGGCATTACACTGTATACTGTATTAGTATAGTAGGAGAGAATTAATGTGTAAACTGAATTTGGACCCACAATGTGTAACATTGTTATTGCCTATTTTTAACGCTTTTCGGGTTTTGCACTTTGCAGATGGTCCCTTTGTACTTGTCTCTCATATTATAAGGCTTGTTTTGAGGAAAATTAGGTTGTAGCTCGTTGTCTACATTAAAGAGGTGTCATTTGTGTTTTAACAACGTTTTTAGCTCACAAGTTATTGATCCGGGAAGTTCAAATCTGTGAACATATTGCCAACTTTACCAAACTAAGCACTGACTGTATTTTTTTTATAGCTACATAAGCCCAAGTTCAAAATAAAACTCTAACCGCCCATTTGAAAAAATACTATAGTATATTATAGTAAAAATTACAGTAAAATTATTCTAGTAAATGCTATAGTGTTTTTTTAACCATACTATAGTTAAGATACTACAGTAAATTGTAGTAGGCTATATTATAGTATTTACTACACTTTGTTAATTTACTGTAGTATATATACTATAGTACGGTTCAAAAGCACTATAGTATTTACTAGAGTAATTTTACTATAATATACTATAGTATTTTTTCATGTGGGCTTCATTGTTAACGTACTGAGCTGTTTGAAACACTGACAGTGGGACATTATTAGCAAATATTTTTGGAAGGGAACGCAAAACTTTTGCGAGGGAACGCAAAGTTTCTCGGGGGAACGCAAAAGTTCCTCCCATCCTAAATATTTTTCACCACCGCGTCACTTTAGATGCTACGAAATTTTATGTCACCTTTGATTTATGCTTTCACTTTTTTGATGGTGCGCGGGCCCTGCAGCCGGAACCAAACAATGTACAGAGTTCACTAAGCTATTCGCATCCATGGATGCGTCTCTAATTCTGAAATCTTTTCCGTCAGCCTAACTATCTTCTTACATTTATCACAAGTGAAGCCCTGTTCGCCAACGGAGAAGGATATATTAAACATGTAGCATGCAGTACAAGTGACAATGACAGGAGAGGATGACATGGCTTACCATGTTTGTTTCAAAACTCACCACAGTTTGATGGACTCTATTTACTAATCCAACTCACCACAGTTGTTTGATGAACTCAGAAAACAGGAGACCCGGGTGCAGAGATGGTAAGCTAACAGGCTAGCGAAATGCTAACGTGTGATAGTGATTTAGATTAAAAGCTAGTGATGTCAGATTTAATGTGGTAGGCAATATTAGATAACATGGTGATGAGCAAGTTATATTTAGCAGTTTAAACAACAGGGAATGATATCAAATAAAGATTCAAAAGCGAGCAGCACACTAGAGCGCAGCAGCAGGACAAACAGACAAGCAGACAGGAGCAATCGATCAGGAGTCCGCATCAAAATCTTCGGAGGTATTTTGTACGGTTTATGAAGAACATCTGTCAAAGTAAGTGTATGTTCCTTGCAAAATAGAGCAATAAAGACTTTCCATTATGTGTAATGGTTTGGCATGACGCGTCTTCAGTGTTAACCCACATGTCTTAGCCTGCCGCAGCGTTTGGATTGATTTTTGAGTTTACACGGCACAAAATTGAGTCAACAGAAATGTTTGTTGAAGCGCGGATTCAAGCGTATTGTTGGGACAACATTGGATGTTGGAGATCACTTTCAAATTGTAAACAATAGACGCGAACACGCCTTGGACTTGCGTAAAGCCCATTCATTCACAAATTTGCTGCTATGATGCTCACTTGGTTATCACAGTCGCCTCGATTGAAAGGTACACTATGGCCGTTTCTCAATATGCGTTCTTGTCTGTACTTGTGTTCTCGTGGACTTGTGAAACGTCATCAGTCGCTGCCCAAGTACTGTTCCAATTCAAAGTTCACATCAAGTTCACATCTAGCCAGCCAAACACAGTTCAAATCCCCGGATGTGTCCTTGATCCGCCACTTTTATCGAGGTTGCATCGAGAAGAGACTTCAGACAGAATGCCGGTATCCCAGAATGCATCTCGCACTAACGGACGCAACGATCAGTACTTTGCTACTTGGTCGAGCACGAGCCTCTACTAATAAGAACGTAACCCAGAGGAGAGCGACATTATCATCAATTAAAGTAATACTGTTTGCATGTGCTTTATAACAGAGCCTCAACGGGGTGCGGCATTGTTTTGTCACTTGCAACACATCCAGAATACACATAATTTCTGCTTAAAATAAGCCTAAAATGCAAAACAAGACCAATTTATAGTAATAGTAAGATAGTAAGATAGTAAGAGTTATTTTTAAGCACAAGCGTAATAAAACATTTGAAGTAAAAAAATCTTTTTTATTTATTTATTACTTATATAGTAGTAGCAACTTGTGAAAATTAAAATATTAAACACAATTATAAAATGTTAAAATATTTGTTAAATAGTTTTATTGATCCTATTTATGTTTTATTTTTGTAATGTGTTTTTGTTAAGTCATGTTATAATATTGTTTTGAACTGCTTGTTATTTACAATGCCAACTATTAACTGTTTTAATTTTTTTTGCGGGTGCGTTGAATTGTATTAAATCCACATAAAAATCCTAATAATCAAACTAAATCATAATAATTATTAATGTTAATAATAATATAGAGAGCCCACAACAACAACAACAAATAAACAAACAAAAACATTTAAAAAATGTATTGTACCGTTTTTTAATTAAAAGATAATAACAAATTAGATTTTAGTGATATTTGACCACTCAAATAGGAAATGTCCCCGGTTTCCATTTCAGAAATCTGGTCACCTTACCTAAACCACATATGCTATTAATGTTTAATTTAGGCCTATTATTTTTTTTAAAAATCTAAACGAAAAGAGGCAGGGCTGTGTTTTATACTTCGTTTTGTTATAAATATATAAAATAATCAATGTAGCTACGCTTTGCCTGACATTTGTGTGGCTAATATGTTTACGATTTTTTTGTAAAAAAAAAAATTAAAAGAGGCAGTGGTGTTTTATGACATATTTCGTTTTATTATAGCCTAAAATATACATTTCTCTATATACCAAGTAGGCCTTCGCTAACTTCTGACTTGCGTCCGTGGTATTTCAGGCTTGCCAAGTTCAACTCCGGAGAACGAACTCCCGAGGACGAGAGGACAATAGTCCGCTCTTTTCGTTTACATAAAAAAAACAAAAAACATTAATATGTGCTTCAGACAAGTGATATAAAACACAACCCAGTCTATTTTTGCTAAATGTCAGTTTATGTGTTTAATAGCCTAAAAATATAAAGTCAAGAAACTTCACTTTGCCCTTTGTCAAAACAATTTGCCAGGGAACAAATTATAGATTCATGAGACCAAAGATCACCCATTAGAAGATTAATTATATCTGAAGACTTCAGAGCCAGCGGCCGACGTCAGAAGGACTAGTCGTGTTAAGTCTGCTCTCGCCGGGGAGAGCGCCCGCTGAGTGCCGCTGAGCGACTGGATCTCACAACTCCGAAAACGGCAGATCAAATTTTCAAAAAGGTGCTCTCTTTATAAATAATCCACAGATTTGAGCTTTAAACACGTACATTCTCGCCTGAAAAAATCTTAATACGACATTTTGTGAAACATTAACAGTAGTATTTTTAAATTACGCTGGGGTTTCTCATCCGCTATTGACGTTCGCTGGTTGGTGCAAGATGCATTCTGGGATACCAGTCTGTCTGAAGTCCACAAGTCTCCTCTCGATGCATCCTCGAAAAAAGGGGCGGATCAAGGACACATCCGGGGATTTGAACTGTACTTGGCTAGATGTGAACTGAATTAGAACAGTACTTGGGCAGCAACTGATGACGTTTCACAATTGACGACTGATGACGATTCCTGTGCCGGCTAAGGGTTTTGGATCATGGATTTGGAGAGTGATGCTTTGCCTGTAGAGTGTGTTTTGGGTGTACAGTGGTGTGTTCAATCTGACGCGTTCAAGTTTAAAATCACCCTCAAAAACCACCCTCTCACAAGAAGAGGAATATTGTCAGTGATTAGTTTAATTTATGGCCCTCTTGGAACCTGTTTTGTCCGCCAAGAAAATCCTCCAAGACATTTGCAGGAGACGTTTGGGATGGGACGATCCTTTGCCCTCTTCTGTTGCTGGAGAATGGATGGCTTGGCTGGAAGACCTTCATGACCTTGAAAATTGGGAGGTCAGTAGGTGCTTAAAACCTGTGGACTGTGGTCGTCTTGTCTCTGTTCAGCTTCACCACTTTGCAGATGCAAGTGATGACGGATTTGTTCTGGAAGCACTGGGTGAAGAAATATCTTCCTGAACTTCAGGAGCACCAGAAGTGGAATACTGCCAAAATAAACTTTGTTCCAGGAGATCTTGTAGTGCTAGTGGATGATATGGCACCTCGAAATACTTGGATTACAGGAAGAATTGTGGATGCTGTTCCAGACAAAAATGGACTGGTACGACGTGTATGGATTAAAACTAGAACCAGCTATCTGGACAGGCCAATAACCAAAGTCTGCCTTCTGGGTGAGAGTGGGCAGGGTGAGCATGGGGAGAAACCTTCTGTTGACCATCAACGTCATCGTCACCTTCACAGTCACTGCTACCGTCATATCCTCATCAACATCTTCTGTGAATGCACTGAGGTATTTTTGTACGGTTTATGAAGAACATCTGTCAAAGTAAGTGTCTGTTCCTTGCGAAATAGAGCAATAAAGACTTTCCATCATGTGTAATGGTTCAGCGTGACGCATCTTCAGTGTTAACCCACATGTCTTAGCCTGCCGTGGTGTTTGGATTGATTTTTGAGTTTATTCGCAGCATTAAAGTCTGTTTATAAAGTATTTGCCTAGACGTTTAATATGGATGAGCTTAAAGGGAGCATCTTTCTTACAAAATAATTTTTTCTTTCTTTTACAAAATAATTGGCACTCACCCCCTACAGCTTCAAAGAGTGGAAAAGATATTTACAATAATCTACAAAATATACCAACAAAAAAAAGGAAATGAGATTGACAGCCACATCAATTCAAAACCAAAATTCACACTGCACACAACAGGCAGATCAACAGGCTAGCTAGCAGTAGCAACACACTGTAGCAAACACACAACAGCATGTGCAACTGAAAAACTTAAAAGTACAAACCAGTAATGCCTGTGAAAAAGAATATAAAAGTACAAGCCAGTAATGCCTGTGAAGTAATATATTAGTGTAGCACACAATGTTTACTGACTGAGAAAGAGAGGAGTGATGTCACTGAGTTGATGTCATTTCCCTCTCCTTTCCTTGACGTTCCCGGTCGCACTTCTGTCATCGAACATGATATCGACGTAGGAACCTCATGTCCATTTAAACAGAACGCCTATCGAGTCACTCCTTTCAAAATAGATTTGCTGAAACAAGAGGTGAACTATCTGCTTGCTCATAATCTGGCTGAATCTAGTTTCAGTTCATGGAGTTCCCCTTGTGTTTTAGTAAATAAACCTGATGGCTCATATCGATTCTGCACAGATTATCGAAAACTTAACTCTGTGACAAAGCCGGACTGTTTCCCTTTACCTCGAGTTGATGACTGCGTCGATCATGTTGGCTCTGCCCGATACGTCAGTAAATTCGACCTCTTAAAGGGGTATTGGCAGGTGCCCTTGACTAGTCGTGCGAAGGAATCATCTGCCTTCGTTGCGCCTGATGCCTTCCTGCAGTATACGGTGATGCCTTTCGGAGTTCAAAATGCGCCCGCGACGTTCCAGCGACTCGTAAACCATATACTGTATGGAATGTCAGGATGTGAGGCATATCTTGATGACGTCGTGCTGTATAGTTCCTCCTGGTTTGAGCATCTTAACCAGATTAAGGAACTCTTTTCTCGTTTAGAAAAGGCTAATCTCACAGTTAATCTCGCTAAATCTGAGTTTGCGAAGGCAACCATTACCTATTTGGGCAAGGCAGTGGGAAATGGTTGTGGCAAGGTAAATGGTTGTGGCAAATGGTTAAGGCCCATTGAGACCAAGGTAGAAGCCATTTGTAACTTTCCAGCTCCCACCACTCGTCGTGAATTGCGACGATTCCTCTGCATGGTGGGATATTATCGGAGCTTTTGCGAAAATTTTGCCAGTGTAGTCTCGCCTCTCACCGATTTATTGAGTCCGAAGTTATTTTTTCAGTGGTCTGAGACATGTCAGCAGGCTTTCGAAAATTGCAAGGCTTTGCTGGCATGTGCCCCTGTTTTAACAGCTCCACATTTTGAGAAGTCTTTTACACTTGCAATTGATGCGAGTGCTTGCGGTGCGGGCGCTGTTCTCTTGCAGGAGGATTTGAACCGGGTTCAACATCCCGTAAGTTACTTTTCAAAGAAATTTAATCGGCATCAACAGGTTTATTCCACTATTGAGAAGGAAGCTCTTGCCCTAGTGTTGGCCGTACAACATTTTGAGGTATATCTAGGGTCAATTGCTGCACCGATTATCATTTATACGGATCACAATCCTTTGGTCTTCTTAAATCGGATGAGGAATCGAAATCAGCGACTTATGCGATGGAGTCTCATTTTACAACCTTTCCATCTTGAGATTAAACACATCCGAGGAAAAGATAACATTATAGCTGACACACTTTCTAGAGCGTAACATTTCTGCGTTGACTGTTCCTTGTTCTTTGCATCTCTAGGGGCCCAGAGGTGTTGAAGATTGAAGAGACAACGTTTCTCTGGATCCCCAGAACTTTTTTTTGTATTTGTTCTGGGAAGTGTTTAACTGTCTTTTCTTTGTTGTTTTTTTTTAGATTCGTGGCCGAATCTTTTTTTTGAGGAGGGAGGTGTTACGACCCTGTGTTCCACTTTGTTCGCCTGCTGGGGGCGCTGTTCTTTAATGAGAGCGCAGGAGATTGTACTCACCTGTTCCCCATTTACCACCTAATCAAGGAGAGGATAAAACCTTGGCCTCCACCACTCTACTTCGCTTCGTCCAGGGGATTGACACCCTCTGGAGAAGTAATTTTTGGCATACCTTTATTTGTTCACAACCCATACCCACCTTTTTCTCTTCCCCATTTGGATTATGATTTTTCCCCTTTGATTTTGAACCCTAGACTTTGTTATATTAATTTATCTGTATTTTGAAGAATAATATAAACTTGCAAGTCATTCAGTGTACTTGTATCCTTTATGTACGGTCGAAACGAGCTGGCCGTAACAGTGGGGCAAATTTTTCATTCCATATTTCACTTCAAATCCAGAGGCTGTGCAATCTTAGTGCACAAATCTGTCTAATCTCTGACACTATTGTAGTCAGGAACACTTTTCTCGAACGTCTTGACTCTTGCAAATGTTTATGCCCCTAATTATGATGATACTACTTTTATGTCCTCTTTTTTGTCCTGCACTCCTAATATTCATTCGCACCCACTCATCTTGGCTGGGGATTAATAGCTGTAAATGAGATAAACTAATAAATAATTGGATGTCCTATATTGAAACATTGTCTCTCATGTAGGATAAATGGTTTGGGGAAAATGGATGGCAGGAAGAGATGTGCATCTGACAAAGAGCTGAGTACTGATGTGAATATGAGAAGACCAGAGTCATCATATGACGGTAATTTAATATCGATGTGTAAGAACAGCAATTTACATTTGGATAACATCAATATCTTATACATTAAAATGTGAGCATATTTTAAGATTTTTTTTCTAGGATGAAACAAGTTCTTATTCCTTTAACTGTTGCAGGTGCAGGAGCAGAAGCAGCTGTGGCAGCATCTGCAAATGCAGCAGCAGGAGAAGGAAGAGCAAGTCAACAATCAACACTATCTGCAAAAACATGGAAACAAACAGCATTAAAATCAACTGTAATAATAGCACTGGTAGTTGCAGTAGTAGTAGATAAGGCAGTAATAACAGGAGTTGATGCAGTAGCGGGAGCAGTAGCAGGAGCAGTAGCAGGAGCAGCAGCTATATACACTTTAAGATCATTATGGGAAGCAGAAGTGAGAGCAGTAGCAGCAGAAGTGAGAACAGCAGCAATAGCAGCAGTAGCTGGAGGTGTAGCAGGAACAGCAGCAGCAATATTGCAATCATTAGTAGGAGCACAATCACAAAGAGGATCAGCAGTAGTTGGAGCAATAGCAGGAGCTGCAATAGTAGTAATAGCCAGACCACAATTTCAATGGGTAACAAATACAATGCAGTGGGCAATAGATACAGTAAAGTGGGTGATATCTCTAGTAAAAAAAATTATAGCAGCAGTAAAAAGGGGTATTGAAGTAGTAAAAGTAGCAATACCCACAGCAACAGTAATTGGAGGATCAGGATTAGCAGCAGCAGCTGTATATAAACAAGTATCACAGGCAGGTGTAACAGCAGCAGAATCAACAGCAGCAGGAACAGGGTCAGCAGGAACAAAAGCAGCAGGAACAGGGTCAGCAGGAGCAACAGCAGCAGGAACAGGGTTAGCAGGAAAAGGGTCAGCAGGAGCAACAGCAGCAGGAAGAGGGTCATCCGCAGCAGGAACAGGGTCAGCAGGAACAACAGCGCAAGGAACAGGGTCATCCGCAGCAGGAACAGGCTCAGCAGGAACAGGGTCATCTGCAGCAGGAACAGGCTCAGCAGGAACAGGGTCATCCGCAGCAGGAACAGGCTCAGCAGGAACAGGGTCATCCGCAGCAGGAACAGGGTCAGCAGGAGCAACAGCAGCAGCAGGAACAGGGTCATCCACAGCAGGACAAGCAGCAGCAGGAACAATAGCAACAGGAACAGGGTCAGCAGCAGTAGGATCATTAGTAGCAGGAACAGGGTCATTAGCAGTAGGATCATTAGTAGCAGGAACAGGGTCAGCAGCAGTAGGATCATTAGTAGCAGGAACAGGGTCAGCAGCAGTAGGATCATTAGTAGCAGGAATAGGGTCAGCAGCAGTAGGATCATTAGTAGCAGGAACAGGGTCAGCAGCAGTAGGATCATTAGTAGCAGGAATAGGGTCAGCAGCAGTAGGATCATTAGTAGCAGGAACTGGGTCAGCAGCAGTAGGATCATTAGTAGCAGGAACAGGGTCAGCAGCAGTAGGATCATTAGGAACAGGAGTAGGAGTAGCAGCAGTAGCAGGAACAGCTGGAGCATCAGGATTAATCAGAAGATTACTGGGAAGATTTGTGCGTGGACTTGTGACACGATCAGGAATTTATGGATCACAACAGGAAGGACAATCCCAGACACCAGCAGCAGTGATGGTAAGAATTCAGATTTTGCCAGAATAACTGTGCTCACTGTTATGAACTGCGCTGGAGAACTTCTGGGGTTCCAGTGGCGTCCAGTGGCAGCTTACATTCTAAGTCTAGCCTTTTAATATGATTCATACCATTAAAGGTGCAGTAAGTGATTTCTGAGAAATTATTTTGAAATCACCAAAACAAACATGACCTACCCAAAAGGATCACCGCCCTATCTTGATAACTCCACCCCCTAAAATCACGAATACGCTGTGCAACACAGGCTTTGACTATGGTGTGACTATACTGTGTCTGCAGCCCTAGTAGGATGTGATCTAATCAATAAGGGAAAGCAATTTGTGTTGCTTGATTGAATGATTTCACCATTCTTCTGCATAATCCTTTATTCTGTAAACAAAGACTCATGTCATGTTAATATAACATTACTACCTTGGTATGTACAAATCTCCATTTTGCATACTGAGCACACTCTCCTTCCCATCATGAGTGTATACGCCCCTTACTGCTGATTGGTTACAAGTGTGTTTTGGTGCTTAGTCTGATCAGCGTTTCTCAGAAATCACTTACTCCTCCTTTAAGGGTTTTTTCATATGTCTCACTCGCTCTCACTCTATGTACAATTAAACACAATAAAGTGTAACATTAGGTTTTAACATGTTAGTCCATCATATTCCAACAACATTGACAATAGGCCTTTATCACACTTCCTATTTCCGGTAAGTGAAGCAGTGCACCTCTACTTCCGGTCCCATCGCGACTCAATCAAAACGCGGGTGTAACTGCAGTGATCCGGTGCTCTAATACTAAATAGTGACATCCTTACCTCAGATTTGAACATTTCCTGACACTAAAAGAATAGAGGAGAGCATGGGTGAGACTGATATGGTGGGATGAAGTTGTATGTTTGTGTGTTGTAGGCCTATGCATTTCCAAACTGCGGATGTTTACGTCTCATATCGTCAGCCTGCTGAAATGTTCCCATCCCTATGTGCATTCTGAATAATAAATACATTTCTAACCTGCCGCAGTCCAGTGATTGTCTTCTCATCTTACTAATCATATTTCATACCTGTTGTTACATGTTTTAATTAATTTGACTGATAAACACCCTTACGAAAGTTAACCATGGTTTTATTATAGTAAGAATGTAGTAACCACATGGGCGTCGGAACCATTGTATGTGGGTGGGACAAGACCCACCCACTTTTTACAATGATATTGGACCCACTCACTTTTATCATCTCTAACATTCAGTATGTCTGTTTACCTACCACTAACCGATAAACACTTATTATTAAACACGTCAGACACTTTATTTCCACTTTTTTAATATTTTCTTCATTTTTATTGAAAATAAATGCCTTTCCGATCTGATATGTGATGGGAAAAGGGAGAAGATTGAGCTCGGCGAAAGGCGGACTCGAACCGCGGGTCGATTTGTGTCAAAACTAGATGCCGTGCGTCTTACCCCTACACTACTGCCGCTCTCAATGATATGGCGATTTCCGTAATTTTGTCTTTCCGAACTATACGTTTAGCAAGCAAAGCGGTATATTTGTACTTAATGTAATTGACATCTACTCCAGTAAAAAAATTCTGAGGACCCACCCACATTTGTTTTGCTTCCAACGCCCATGAGTAACCATGTTTTTTTTTTCGTGGATTGACTACCATTTGTATTAGTTTTACTAAAAAATACCATGATAAACTACAATAACCATGTTTTATTTGTAATAAAAACCATGGTTCATTTTCTTGTAATAAATAGATGAATGAATGCGCGGTAACTGCCTTAAAGAAAGTAAACAATGTTAAGCATTTAATTAATCTTAAACAGTAATACGTTAACAGCGTGACTGAATTTTGGCATAAATGTGTGAATTACATATACTGTAGGCTACAGTGAAATGATTGTCACTGAAAAGTGACAGAACAATGACTAAAATATTAATACAAATCAATATGTTCATTCAGATCTTATTCGTCAGGTCTCACACACTTAATCGCGGACACTATTTAGACGTGCACTGACACCGTGTGGTGAAATAATCACGTATGTTTACGACCCTCGGCTTCTGTCGGATTAAAAAACGACAAGTTCAACAGAGTTTGGAAAATCCTGTACACAGTAATGATCAGTTTATCTCTTCTCCTGTCTCGGAAAATGTCCGGATTTTTAAATCATCCTCCAGATGCTTATTTTAATGGTCGTTTGTTCAGCTAGGTGTTCACAGCACATTGAAAACATGCATAACCGGAAGAATCAGCACACTGCTTCGACGCGCACTTCCGGTATTCAATTCCTCTGTGATAAAGGCCTATTGTTCAATCTTGAATTATATCAGACACATTTAACAGAGAATGAAAACAAATGCACCTAGTACAGGGGGAGTTAAAGGATAAAAATAAAAATAATAATAAACAAAATAAAAATACTAGAGAAAGGCAGAGATGAACACTGGGTGGATATGATAGTATAATTATGATCATTGGAGTATTAAAGGCATTACAGGAAATAGTTTTCTGAAGTCGTAATGCATATGTGATTTGATCCATTTTGTACAGTTCCCATATTTTTTGAATCCAGGTGTTGTATGATGGAGGGTCAGGTTTTAATCAATATATATATATTTATATTATATTATATTATATTATATTATATTATATTATATTATATTATATTATATTATATTATATTATATTATATTAATATAATCCTGTTCAGGAGTCTGAGGCAGCATGCCATTGCAAATGGCACCCCAGCCGGTGGTGAAGACATCTGTTGTGACAACAGCATGCCTGGACCCTTGTTCTAGGAGCACTCCGGCCCGTAGAAAGGCAAGGTCCGACCACAGGCTGAATGTTTGGTGACAGCTTGATGTGATGGCCACACGGAGCCAGCCAGGGCACCATGCCCATCTGGAAACTCGGCTGTGTAGCCATTGAGGTCTCGTATGCATCAATTCAAGCGGCGTGACCGCGGCTGTGGATGCCATATGCCCCAGGAGCCTCTGAAATTGAAAATGCTGTCTTCCACCTGAAAGTATTCAGGCAGTACAGCACCATCTGAGCCCGTCTGTTGGTGAGACGCGCTATCATATTCCCACTCCCACTCCCACTCCACACCGAGTATGGATTGTAAAATACGGACTTAGATCCTGACTCTCTATTGTGTCCTTCGCCAGGAGGACTGCAATCCGGTCCCGCAGGATAGGAGTGTCCTTTCCCACCACCTGGGGATCATCAGTTAACTGAATTGCATAGCCGAGTCTGATTGTCCAAATGAGCCAACGGGACATGCTGGGAAGCGCTAGCCAGACTCCCAAGCTCCGTACGAGTGGCACGAAAGGTACAACAGATGTACCCGTAGGGAGGCAGTGATTATATTAATATAATCCTCACTCTCAGCCCCACCCTCATTCGCCATGGATGGGAATGCACTGCCTTATCCGCATTTCGAGGGCACACTGCCCCCTCACTCCTCCCTACCCGATCTATATAGAGAACATTTAAATAGATCAGTGGTTGCTGTTCACGCTCAGGGACTATTTTTCTGGCGGAAGGTGATTTTTCTTTATGGAAGTTGCATTGATACATATAATTTGGCTGTAATATTTGTATTGTGCGGTAAACGTTTTATAAAAGCAATAAGCCCGTTGAAAGATTCAAGAAGTCATGGTTCATAAGGGGAAGCATTTTTCCATCACTTTTTTTAACAGTGAGAGATCTCAGGGGAACAATGAGACCTGCATAGATAGAACTAAAGAGAATGTTCTTAGAACTCCAGAACATAGACGAGTCCAGGTAGAGCCTGACCCTATTTTTTAGGGGCCTGGCCCCAAGCTGCACAGGAACCAGCCACAAAGCAATCTTATCACAGAATGTAATAGCTAAAACTACTTTATGTACCAGCAATTACCTGTGCTTAAAATCAAGATATGAGCAAGGGGTCGCGAATACAGGATGAATTAAGTAAGGAATAATTGACGACGGGCCGTTGAATTATTAGAATAATAAGGCACACCCGAAACGTCATTTTAAAGCTGTTAATGGAGGCTTGAGCCATATTCTACTGCAGTTATTAATTAAGTTATTAGAGAGAGAGAGAGAGAGAGAGACAGAGAGACAGAGATTGTGTGAATTAGGCTACCTCTGTGCGTCTCTAAACAGCGCTGTTATTACCTCGCTAGTGAAAAAATTCACTAAAGCTTTCCTATAGCTCAAACAGTAGAGCATAGCGCTTTGGGTTCGATTGGGCTCAAGGTTATGGGTTCGATTCCCAGGGAAAGCAAGAACTGACAAAATGTAAAATGTGTACCTTAAATGCAATGTAAGTCGCTTTGGATAAAAGCGTCTGCCAAATGCATAAATATAAATGTAAATGTAAAATGTCATGTGAAGCCTTTAATTTGCTACACTATATAGGCTAACTGATCAAATCGTCAGGGCAACGCTGACAACACATTTTTGTGCAAACTGTTGTGCGTGTGCAAGCACGTGTGATTGCAGTAATGAGACAAAAAAGCTTGCCTTTGATGTCCGCTTCCTTTTGTTGGTTTTCATCTGGACTGTCTAATACTGCTGCCACCCAGTTGTTGAACGTTTTATATTCACCGTAAATATTAAGATTTACTTTAGGAAAATCGTCTGTCATATTGTTGTTTTTTAGTCCTGTAATTTCCGTTATTACAGTTAACTATGCGAAGTGATATGGAACTGTAATGCGGTCAAGAGCTGCCTGGAACTACGTTCGCTGTGCGTTTCCCAGAAAATAATTGCACACCTCAGAACGTTCATCAGCCAATCAGATTTAAGCATTCAACGGCCCCGTAGTATAAATACATATCACACAGGCTCCTACAGAACCAATAAATGCATTATTAACCAAAATATTATTACAACAGCATTGTAAATAATAGTAGATATTAGGGGTGTGACGAGATCTCGTGCCACAAGATCTCGTGAGACTAAACTGTGACGAGATTTCTCGTCGAGGTGAAAGCTGTCTCGTGTCATATTGTAATGACGAGTGTGAGGGTGAAGTTAGGATAGAACATGCCAACACTACGTTTACATTACGCCTCCACTCTAGTTTGACTTTTTATAGAAATAAAAACAATTTAATTCAGGTGGATAACAGTCACTTCAATTCCATCAGCTCATCCAACACGAGCGGTTTGAGCCGTATATAGTGCATAGCACTGATCACGTGTCGAGAAGACGAGCGCTCGCATTGAGCGTGTGTTACATGTTAATGGACTCTGTGGCGGAGGATTCGTTGTGCAGCAGAAGCGTCAGACTTATATTTGAAAATGCGCGTTCAGCACCACCAGTACTATTCCCAGAGTACACAAGACCGCGAAATTCAAAGTGAACGTAAATGGGAGCGCACATTCAAACGTGATTTCAATACGTTACCACTGTTTGAAAGCGGCTCCCTGAGGCAAGCGAATATCTCCCAATATATAAGCTATCTCGTTGCAACCATCTCTTAGCTCTGTATCATGCTTGAAGAAAATGTGGTCTCTATTTGCACTTTGATTATGGTATTATGGTTATTGTTTACACTTAATATCTATGATCAGTTTGTAGGAAGGACTTCAGTTAGGAGGTCAAAAGAAGCTCATGTGCAGTTCTAAGGTCAGAAGAGACAGTCATACAGGAGAGAAGCCAGTCAGTTGAGTTTTTGGCAAAACCTTTACAGTGCTTGAGTATTGTTGTATTTTACTGCATATGATAATTCAAACTCAGAAAGTAGAACTGAAATGACATTCATTACAAGATGATGAGTTAAAACATTTCAAATGCACCTGCAAACAATTTTTCTAGTCATGCATTTCATCATTGAGGATTTCTTAAAAATACTATGTAAAATCTCGTCTTGTCTCTTTCTCGTGAACCCAATCTCATATTTCGTCTCGTGAGATAAGTGTCTCGTCACACCCCTAGTAGATATACACTGCTGCTTTTTAACATATTTCCCATTATGAATTATCAAATAGCTTTGTTCGTTGCTCTGTTGGGTCGATCCAACCCTCCTCTGTGTCACACAAAAGATATTGAAGAGACAACCTATTCTATGAAGGTAAATTGATGCCTTAAAGAATCGCAAGCGCAGGGTAAGATTTGTGAAAGTGTACATAAGATTGCAAGCGTAAATTAAATTTGCATGCGCAAGATAAGTTTTTTTAAAGGTGTAAATTGCCTTTCAAGTGTAAGAAAAAAATATTTGCAGCATTTTACTGTTATTCGTAAGTGTAATTCATGTATTGTGAAACTACAGCTTCATGTTAACGCAAAATAAATATGGTCTGTATTCTTCTGACATCCATTTTTCCGTGCTAAGACTTTTGACATGTTTCTTTCGCTAAGATACGGCCAAAATCATTGCACGACTGTGAACATCGATTTGCAAGTGAAAACATCAGAGTCAGGAACTGCAAAACAGATTGACCGTGTAAAACCAACCTTTGTGTAAAAAAAATAAACTGTTGCAAATGACTAAATGACTTGTTGTGTACGTAGGGCAAAAAAGTTCCCGAAAGAAACACGATTCTCTCACTGGCTGAGTTTTGCAAGCGCGAGGAGGAAGGCGGGTCCACCTTCTTCTGTAGCCAATCAAATGAGCTGCTCGCTGACTCTCGATTTACCCTTATCTGATTGGTTCAATAAACACCCAGATGCCAAAACACATCTTTATCTTTACACTCTTTTACCATAGCCTAATGAAGTTCTGTGAAGTCTTAAAAAACATTTGGGACTGTTATAGTCAAGTTCATTAGCATGTTGTAGGAAAACAAGAAATAATGTATAATCTGACTCAAATTTAGCAAGATTTGGACCAATTTTGTAAAGTAAAATTATTTAAAGGTTAAGCAAAGGTATAATTGTTCAAGTGATTTTATGACCAGTAGGTGTCGCTGTTCCCAAACTGCTCAGTGAATCTGAAATGGTGCCAATATGCAGATTATTTGAATAAATAGATTGATTATCTGACAAAATTAAAAAGGGTGGAAAATCTAGTCAGCCACTATTGAAAAAGTTATAATCTTAAAGCAATATATTAAATTGTTATACTGTTTTTACTATTGTCATGGTGTGAGTTCCTGAAATTGTAACTAGGGATGTTGAGAACCTCTTCAGTCAGTGTAACAAATATCATTGTTTACTTTCAATGATAAACTGAAAAATGTAAACCTATATTATTTTAATAATATCATAATTACAATCCTGAAAGAGAAAGAAAACTAACGCAGACAGAAATGAAACCATCTGCTAATATGGCTAAGTTTAAGATAAAAAGCAGTGACACAATCAAATCAATACTGAATGTGATTCCATGAGAAAATAAAATAAATCTATTATTATTGTGTCTGTTGAACAGAGAGAAAAGGACATTGGACAACAGCAGCAAAAGACTGAAAGAGAAAACATAGAGCATCTATTATTTCACAGACTTGATCTTCACAGGAACGATAAACTAAGAGCTGGAGACATTCTTCAGATAACTGAACATTCATTACGGTCCCATGAATCCTGTGATGAAAAAGAGCTGGTTTTGAGTTTCATACAAAAACTACTGATGATGAACTACAGAGCAAGATACATTAACGTTAATATCAATGAACAGGATCATACAAAACAAAGAGATAATGACTCATCTGAAGAAAGTGGTGATATATTCAAAGCAGTGACTTTGTCAAACAAAAGAACAAGTCAATCTGATCGAATCCACCCGATGGATGTTCAGATGGCCGTGTTTCATTGTGCTGATGGTTTCCTGAAGCAGCTGATGGTCACTAAACTGTCCCAGTGTCAGTACGCTCTGCCTCTGCTTGTTCCTGATCCGTTCACACAACAGATTGAGTTTCCTCTCTGGACATTCAGACAAATCAACAAGAGCTGGAAGAAAAACAGCAATGATAAAATCATCAGTCAAACCCAGCCGATCTATAAGGCACAAACTCCAATGGTGTCTTTCTTCAGGTTTGGCTGTGTGTCTTCATCCAAGTCTCAGCTGATGAACAGTCTGATCAATGAGAAACACAACACGTTCTTCCACAGGAACTGCCCAGGCAGCAGCAGAACCAGAGTCCTGATGGACGGAGTGGTGGAGATCGCCTGGTTCTGCCCCTCTGGGAAAAACACGGATAAATTCACTGACTGTGTTGCGTTCTGTAATCTACACGGAGATGCAGGAGACCATGAGAAACAGCTGCAGATCCTCACTGAAAAGGCCTCAGTCAATGTTGTTCTTCTACCACAACTTCAGAAAAATGACAGAAGTGCAGAAAAGATCCAAAACCTATACAAGGACAGAAAGCCACTCATTTGTCTTTTTACAGAGGATGAATCTGCTGTAACTGAGATGACAAAATGGAAATTCAAAATTGGTCTGAAGGACAGAAATCAGTCTGATGTATCTGAAGAACTCAGAAGAGTTATAAATGATTGTCTCTCAGAATCATCTTCCACTTTCAGTCTTGAAGACGTGTCCAAACACTCAGACATCAGAGTAGATGAGGAAGATGATGAAGACTGCAGGAGAGGAAGAGAAGCAGCACAGACGATGATGAGTTTACTGGAGAAGAAAAATCTGACAGAAATCAAAGAATCATTTCTGCCCTGTCAGGGGAAACAGTGGCATCAGTGGAGTCAGAAGAACAAAGAACTACATCGACCTCAGGGAGAAAATATAGAAATGGAAAGAAGTAGAAAAACAACAGAAATGAATAAAATCCGTGAACAGCAGCATGAATCTGACATTTGTAAATTTATTATGCTCTTTATTCAAGAAATGAACTCAGACGATGAACATGAGAAAAACTTTTTTCTGAAATATCTTGGAATCCTTCTTGATGAATATATCTCAGCTGATCTTTCTAAGCTACTCCAAAAGTATAATGAAAAGTGGTCAACAGTTGTAAAACTGAAAGAGAGTCATGATAAATCTGAGCAGCTCATGACTGAACAAATTGAACTTGAGAGAATATCTGAGGATCTTCAAGCTGCATCCTTTGGTCTGGAGCACATCATGAGGGAGATCGGTCAGATCTATGAATCATGTTCATCTGTGAAGAAGAACAAGCAAGACCTGCATTTTAACTTCTCATCTCTCCCGAGTCTTGGAGCAGAGATGATGATCTCTGGATTTCCACTGGAGCTGATGGATGGAGATGCTGCTCATGTTCCCGTGATCTGGATCTCTGCTGTTCTAGATCAACTCATCCAGAAACTGGGAGACCAGAGAGCCTTTGTGCTGTCAGTTTTAGGGATTCAGAGCTCTGGGAAATCCACAATGCTCAATGCCATGTTTGGACTCCAGTTTGCCGTCAGTGCTGGCAGGTGCACCAGAGGAGCTTTCATGCAACTGGTCAAAGTGTCAGACGAGATGAAAACACAGATGAACTTTGACTATATTCTGGTTGTTGATACTGAGGGTCTTCGTGCTCTAGAACTGGCTGGAAGATCAACAAGACATCATGACAATGAACTGGCCACATTTGTTGTTGGTCTTGGAAATCTGACCGTGATCAACATCTTTGGAGAAAACCCATCTGAGATGCAGGACATTCTTCAGATTGTTGTTCAGGCCTTCCTGAGGATGAAGAAGGTCAGACTGTATCCCAGCTGTGTGTTTGTGCATCAGAACGTCTCAGACATCACAGCTGGAGAGAAAAACATGGAGGGAAGGAGACGACTGCAGAAGACACTGGATGAGATGACAAAACTCGCTGCTAAAGAGGAAGACAGTGATGCTGAATGTTTCAGTGATATCATTAGATTTGATGTTCAGAAAGATGTGAAGTATTTCGCTCAGCTCTGGGAGGGCAGCCCACCGATGGCACCACCAAACCCAAACTACTGTGAGAATATTCAAGAATTAAAGAAAACGATTATATCTCATGCATCAAATTCACATGGAATGATTCTAAAAGACATAAAAGTTCGTATTAAAGATCTCTGGGAGGCTTTACTGAATGAAGGATTCGTCTTCAGCTTCAGAAATTCTCTGGAGATTTCAGCCTACAGGAAACTGGAGACTGAATACAGCAAGTGGTCCTGGAGTCTTCGCAGTGCCATGATGGAAACTGAGAACAAACTACACAACAAAATAGAAAATGAAACAATTCATGAGGTTGAGGAAACTGATCTTCAAAGAGAACTGAAGAAGACAAGTGAAGTAGTGGAGAAATCAATGTCTGAATTCTTTGAGAAAGACACTGATGCTGATATACTGATTCAGTGGAAAACATCATTTAAAATCAAAATCAAGGAGCTTCAGGAAAACATTGTGAGAGAAACAAAGAGGAAATTGAATGAGATCCTTCAGCAGCGAGACATGAAGAAAGAGATTGATGCTCAGAGGACAAATCATGAAAACACTCTCTTTGAAAAGAGCAAAGAACTTGCCTTAAAACTCAAAGACAAAGCAAAAAATGAAGAAACACTGAAGACAGAGTTTGATTCGTTTTGGGAAAAGAGCGTGAAGAAGATCATCTCAGCCACTCCTCCAATCAAAGATATTGACATAAAGAGAGATGTGAGAGAGCTTCTTCGTGACACCCATGGAAGTGTTTGTTTAGACCACTGGAAGGAGAGCAGGGATATTTTCTCTGTTCAGAGTTATTCTGATTTTGTACAGTTAAAGAAACCCAGTGCATTAACAGAATGTGTTAAAAATAAAGCTAAAGAGGTATGTGGTTATGGTCCTCTATCTAAAGAGGATGAATCCCAAATAAGCGCATTAGTCACAGATGTTGCTCAGCAGACAGACAAAATAATTCAGGAATTTAACATTTCAAAGATGGGCTACAACATCAGCTGCATTAAAAAACTCATAGATTATATTACGAAGAGAGTAAAAGAACATCAGGAAGGACCAGTGAAATATAAGTTCAAGAATGAATTCTCCATGGATTTGGTTTTTTCCATCTGTAAGAGAGCAAACAAGACGATCACTGACCAACACAGACTGTTCAGGGAAGCTAATGATCCTGTAATATATGTAGAGAAGAAGAGAGAAGAGTACTATAGTGTTTTCCAGAAATACTGTCATGGAGCCGCATCAGCTGCCATTTTTGGTGAGATCATCTGTCAGAAACTGAAAGAGCCCATTGAGCAGAGCGTCTACAAGAAGACGTCCAGAGATTTGGCAGCTGAAATGAGATCAAACTGCGAATCAATGAATGGAAACAGATCAAAACTAGAGAAACACATCCTAAAGACACTGGCAGAAGAGAAGGACTTCGGCAAATACATGAACTACATTAAAACTCCTGAAGATTACTTCAAGAGTTTCATCAGAGATGAAGTCAGTCAGTACACCACTGATGAGTTCAGTGACAGTGTTTTACCCAAGATGAAGGAGAACATTAAACTCCTGCAGCAGAAGATCATGACAGCAGCTCATGCATCTACTGAACATGTTAAAGAGAACAGAGGAGATGTTGGTTTGTGGCTGAAGATTTTCACACAGCATCTCTCAGATGAGCTGGTCTTCTCTGAAAAAGACCTCAGTGGAGTGAAACATGATGATGTTGATGATTTCAACCTCCTAGAAGATGTGATAAGACAAGAACTTTCTGCTATAATGTCTGATATCAGCAGTAGATTCAACACACAAACATTTGACAAAAAACTGGACTGTAAGTTCAGGCCAGGTGAGCTTCTGATTGATCACTTGTGTCAGTGCTGTTGGGTTCAGTGTCCGTTCTGTACAGCCATCTGCACCAACACCATAGAAAACCATGATGGAGATCACAGCGTTCCTTTCCACAGAGTGGATGGAATTAATGGATGGCATTATGTTGAATCAAATCATCTCTGTTCAGATATCTGCACAAATTTAGTGACCAGTAATATAAAGTTTGTATTGAAGGATAAACGGTTTCCATACAAAAAATACAGAAAAGCAGGTGGAGTTTATGCAAAGTGGAGCATCACCCCTGACCGCTCTGAGCTGCCATACTGGAAGTGGTTTGTGTGCAAATTCCAGAAAGATCTGGAAGAGCATTATAAAAAAACATTTGATGAAAGGAGAGCAATTCCAGAGGAATGGAGAAAGCTTACAAAAAAGGATGCTATTGAGAGTTTGGATCAATACATTTAAACAAATATAAACTAACAGAGCACAATTAAACTTATTTTGGGCAGAAAAAAATATAAAATATAGATATGCACTTCCAATATTTTTTTTTTTTAAGTTTTAATCTAGTTTTTTTCTATTGTATCATTACTCAAACCATTATAGCAAGGAAATCTGTATGTCTAATAAAACAGTACTTTTTATTTAGCATACATTTACTGGAACACCTTAACACTGAATCAACAGTAAATCCCCAGTGTTAAATGAACACTGCTCATTGTTCATATGGGAACCACCAGCAGGTGTTAAAGTAACACTGGAGCAGTGTTAGAGTTAATTAGATAATAAAGTGATTAATTGAGTGATGATTGTTTGATTTTTGAATACACCTGATGATAATGAGCAGAATCACTGAAGGAAAGAGAAACACAAGAACTACAACTGACTTCAGCCACTGTCTTAAGTCCTATTCGGACGGTAATTGTTTCTTACGTGGACGTCTGTAAAAATAAATGTGCATGCGATAATACATTTGCAGTGATAAAACTTGTGCATTCGGATGGCAATTTATTCACAGTGGAGGAGCGAGGTTTGTGATCACGTGCACCTGCGAACGCACTGCTCACATGCTCAATAACATGATTGTATGCTATAAATAAAATGTCATATTACAGTTCAAATGTTGTTTTTGTCTTGTATTTTATATCAAAATAAAAGATGTAATTTTATTCCACATGGAAATGATCGGAAATAAGTGAATACAGCCTCTCATTGTCATGAGGTGAACATAATGCTGTGGTTCCCTTTCAAGGGAACTCGCGCTGCGTCAAAACGCTTTGAGAACGCTTCTGCGTGATTGCGTCTTGAAGCACTTGTGGAATCAGTCCAATGGACAGACGGAACGTCATAGACGGGTGACGTCATAGACCGGAAACTATAAAGCACCCGTGAACACAAACTGAAACTAGCTTCTTCGCCTTCAAGAAGCGCTCTGTGTGAATCTTGTCTGTAAAAACTGGTGTTTTTTTTGTCTGTCTTTAGAAAAAGTTAGGCAGGAGTTTTCCACCTTTGTTCTTGTAAAAAGAAAAACTTAAAAGTAAAACAAACGTGACAGCAATTCACTGGATGTGTTCATCCCTGCCCTCATTTCATTACGGGTGGGGATGCATATTCTATGTGTGTTGACTGTTCGTTAAGCCGCCGGGCGCTCTCTGACGAGGGCGCTTCGGCTCGCGTTCCCCGCGGCTCAGGTCCCTTCTGCCGAGGCAGAGCGGCGGCTTCAGTCGTGGGGATCGCAAATAGGTCCGGCAGAGGGGTTAGAGACGGGCATCGCCCTTTCTCTGCCTTCACCTGCCGGATCCAGTGTTTCATCTCAGGGTTGGAAGCACGCTTGCTGTTCCTTCCGCCCCGGGTGAAGCGCAGATACATATGTATGTGCGTCAGCTTTCATAAAAAAAAGGAGTGGGCGGACATTCATTGATAAATTTCTCAAATGTGTAAGAAAAGCACGTAGCGAAAAAGAGAAAATAACGACTCGGATCTCATATTTGCCGAGGCAACATGTAGAGTACAGTCTGCAATATAAACACTGCATCTCACGTTTTGCCGAGGCAGCGTGTAGACTGCTAAGAATGTAACGGATTTGCAGAGCTCGTGTTTCCGAGGCAACACGTAGATTACAGTCTGCAATATAGTAGCGTTTGATCTTGCGTTTTGCCGAGGCAGCGCATAGATCAGGGTCTGCTAAAAAAATATAATGGACAGAGCTCGTGTTTGCCGAGGCAACACGTAGATTACATTCTGAAATATAAGAGAAATCAATGGATCTCGTGTTGGCCGAGGCAACGCGTAGATTACATTCTGAAATATAAGAGAAATCAATGGATCTCGTGTTTGCCGAGGCAACACGTAGATCATGTTGCCACAATGCATTTATAAATGGGGGAAAGAAGGAAGAGAAAAAGAAAAAGAGAAGCCTTTTTCTCTGTTCCTATGTTTGACTCCTCTTTGCATCTTTCATGCCAATGAATATTCAGCCAAAAGAGTGAACATCTGAGTGGTTTTGAATGCATTTCATTTTGACAAATTAAATCATATTTCTTTGTGGCTTGAGAATTCTTTATATATGGAACATATATATACTATTTCTAAAAATCCATGGTTATGGTAAGAGCATGCGCTGAGTGCTTCGTGCCCTTTCTAATTCCAAAATGTGGAAGCAGAGTGAAGTTCTCTTCAGGCAAGGCGGTATTGAAAGACAGTTATTGTCATAAAGAGGGCTTTGTCAAAGTAAAACTCCTGACGCCATCAATGTCAGGTTTCTGAGGGAAACCCTCCGTAGGAAGGCGGTGTTCACCACATTATACGCTGCCCATCTCCCTTCGGGGCCCTCAAGGGGACCATTCTGCCAACCTCGCCATTTCATGTGTTTCGGGGCGCAGTGGTCTCTGGCGAACACATATCTCAGGGTCCACCCGGAAACGTAGTGGTCCTGGGATGTGCGCCCCCTCCGAGGAGGGTCCTAGAGCAGTCAGGTCAGTTGTTCCCTGCGCCTTCGTGCTTCAGGGCACTGCGCTTGCTGCTTGTGGTACACCAGAGGCCAGTCTTGAGAGACTGGTATCTCTAATATTTCTGACGATATAAATATCATGTCTCTGAGGGTCCCTTCCGTAGGAAGGCGGTGTCCACCTCATTATACGGTGCCCGTCTCCCTTCGGTGCCCTCAAGGGGACCATTCTGCCAACCCTGCCACCTCGTGTGTTTCAGGGCGCAGTGGTCCCTAACGAGCACATCTCAGGTTCCACCCGGAAAACGTAGTGGCCCTGGGATGTGCGCCCCCTCTGAGGAGGGTCCTAGAGCAGCCAGGCCAGTTGTTCCCTGCGCCTTCGTGCTTCAGGGCACTGGGCTTGCTGCTTGTGGCCACGGGCCAGTCTCGAGAGACTGGTATCTCTAATATTTCTGACGAGCTCATATCTCAGGTTTCACCCGGAAAACGTAGTGGCCCTACGTTTTTCAGGCCAGTTGTTCCCTGCGCCTTCGTGCTTCAGGGCACTGCGCTTGCTGCTTGTGGTACACCAGAGGCCAGTCTTGAGAGACTGGTATCTCTAATATTTCTGACGAGCTCATATCTCAGGTTCCACCCGGAAAACGTAGTGGCCCTGGGGTGTGCGCCCCCTCCGAGGAGGGTCCTAGAGCAGTCAGGCCAGTTGTTTCCTGCGCCTTCGTGCTTCAGGGCACTGTGCTTGCTGTTCGCAGTATGTCAGAGGTCAGTCTTGAGGGACTGGCACCATGGCAGAATCTGTTAGGTTTCAGGGCAGCTGTGTCCGACGGGGATACCTTTTTGGCCTGCTGAGCATGAGACCGTGACAGTGGTGGCTCATAACCAAGGGGTTTCCCTGAGGGGATACCTGCTCCGCATGATTGAAGTCACGCGGCGATGCTTTCGTGCTTTAGTTATGTGGAAAGATCCTTGGTTTATGCCCTAAAGGCTGGTATTGGGGACTCATGTTCGTCGCGTTACGCTAACGACAGAGTTTTCCTTTGCGGGCTCGGGGTAGAAATCATGAGTGGTCACTCTCTAGAGCAATATAACACTGCATCTCATGTTTTGCAGAGGCAGCGTGTAGATGCAGTCTGAAAAAAAGAAAAAGAAAAAGAAGGAAGCACATCTCAGGTTCCACCAAGAAACGTAGTGGTCCTGGGATGTGCGCCCCCTCCGAGGAGGGTCCTAGAGCAGTCAGGCCAGTTGTTCCATGCGCCTTCGTGCTTCAGGGCACTGCGCTTGCTGCTTGTGGTACACCAGAGGCCAGTCTTGAGAGACTGGTATCTATAATATTTCTGACAATTTCAATATCATGTCTCTGAGGATCCCCTCCATAGGAAGGCGGTCTCTACTTCATTATACGGTGCCCGTCTCCCCTTCGGTGCCCTCAGGGGGACCATTCTGTCAACCCTGCCACCTCGTGTGTTTCAGGGTACAGTGGTCCCTAACGAGCACATATCTCAGGTTCCACCCGGAAACGTAGTGGCCCTGGGATGTGCGCCCCCTCCGAGGAGGGTCCTAGAGCGGTCAGGCCAGTTGTTCCCTGTGCCTTCGTGCTTCAGGGCACTGCGCTTGCTGCTTGCGGTACACCAGAGGCCAGTCTCGAGAGACTGGTATCTCTAATATTTCCGACGATATCAATATCATGTCTGGGGGGACCATTCTGCCAACCCCGCCACCTCGTGTGTTTCGGGGCGCAGTGGTCCCTAACAAGCTCATATCTCAGGTTCCACCCGGAAACGTAGTGGCCCTGGGGTGTGCGCCCCCTCCGAGGAGGGTCCTAGAGCAGTCAGGCCAGTTGTTCCCTGCGCCTTCGTCCTTCAGGGCACTGCGCTTGCTGTTCGCAGTATGTCAGAGGTCAGTCTTGAGGGACTGGCACCATGGCAGAATCTGTTAGGTTTCATGGCAGCTGCGTCCAACGGGGATACCTTTTTGGCCTGCTGAGCATGAGACCATGACAGTGGTGGATCATAACCAAGGGGTTTCCCTGAGGGGATACCTGCTCCGCATGATTGAAGTCACGCGGCGATGCCTTCGTGCTCTAGTTATGTGGAAAGATCCTTGGTTAACGTCCTAAAGGCCGGTATTGGAGACTCATGTTCGTCGCGTTACGCTAACGACAGAGTCTTCCTTTGCAGGCTGGGGGAGCGATCATGAGTGATCCTGCTGAGGCAGGGGCTGAGGCCCGGGTAAATATAGACTCCACACCGAGGTGGCGGAGCTCTTGTGGTTATCCAGCTCCTTCGGGACTGGACACCATGATACGGGAATGGCCGAGGCCACCCTGTACACCTTTACCCGATTGCTCTGCTTCTGGGAGTTCTGGAGAGAATTCGCTGTACTGGCGGGCCCGAGTAGGGCCCAGACCTAGTTTCTCTTCTGGATGGCTCTCCGCTGGAGATTCCGTTCAGTAGGGAATTTAACTCTTAAGTGAGAGGTTTGTTCATCACCCCTGCCAGGAGGGTGAAACTGGGCCTGGCCTCCGAGGGGGCCCAGCCCATAAGTTCAGGTCTCTCAGCCGAGGCTGTTGAGACCATATATCACTCCAGAGCTCCTTCCACTAGGAAACTGTATTCTAGCCACATTGAAGGTGTATGTGGCAGCCTTAGCTGCTTTCCACGCTCCTTTTGGGTGAGGTTTCTTTGAGGAGACACCCGCTAGTTACTTGTTTCCTTCGTGGCTTTTTAAGGCTTAGATCTGCAGTCAAGGGTTTGCGCCCGGCATAGGGAAAGTTCTTTTCATCCTAGGCCAGGCTATGTTGCTGGGAAAAAATTCTACTAGCATTGTAATACCTATAGTACTGCTGGCCTTTGTCCTCCTCGGCGTCAGACCAAGGGAAACTAATCTGCTTTGACCACTCCTGGGGTGCAGGTGCTATCGTAGTAGTGTGCACTTTTGATTTCACACATACGGTCACATGCTCTTATGGCGGCGTTGGTATTGCGTTCTCAAAGCGTTTTGACGCAGCGCGAGTTCCCTTGAAAGGGAACGTCTCAGGTTACGTATGTAACCATGGTTCCCTGAGAGGGAACGAGACGCTGCGTCACCCTGCCATATTCCCTGTGTGCCCGTGAGCGACTTCTTTCAGGCTTTTTCAGAAGCTAGTTTCTGTTTGTGTTCACGGGTGCTTTATAGTTTCCGGTCTATGACGTTTCCCGTCTATGACGTTCCGTCTGTCCATTGGACTGATTCCACAAGTGCTTCAAGACGCAATCACGCAGAAGCGTTCTCAAAGCGTTTTGACGCAGCGTCTCGTTCCCTCTCAGGGAACCATGGTTACATACGTAACCTGAGACGTTATTTTAACATATATATATATATATATATATATATATATATATATATATATATATATATATATATATATATATATATATGTTCGGGAAAATTGTTTTATTAATTTTGGTGAACTTGCAAACACACTTCCAGATACATACACACACACACACAAAAGACAAGATCCTAAACAAGAGGGAAGAAAAGGTCGAAAGAATATCAAGGCATGGAAGAAACTGCAGAAGATGGCATCGTCTGTCTAGGGGCTATGATCATGCTATAATTTCAAGAGACTAAAGTGGACTTCAGTTCCTCTTTCGAGGGGTGATGGTCACGCTCAAGAGACTCGTGATGAACTTTTTCGTTCCTCTCTGGAAAAACCCAGATGCTTTCATCACCTTTTGATTCTGTATAAATACTACGGAGTAATTGCTACTCAGTGTGCATTTCCTTTTTGGTTTTTTGATTGATGTACCATCATAGGTGAATACTATTCTCTATGATTATTTTGTTATAACTGCTCTGTTGTATTATTTTAACTTGAATTGCTCGGACGAGATCAAGTTAGTTTTTTCACATCTATTGCTTTTGAACTGCATACAAGGTAACTACCTGTATACTGATCCACTCATACAGAATTGTCTGTTTGAGGTGGGCTAAGCTGAAGTATTATCTGTAACCTTTTGTTATTTTGCTAATACATTTTTTGTCATTGTATAACCTGTACTTTTATCTTTTGTATAAATAAATTTTCATTTTATAAAGACAAAGTATGTTTTTTTTTTTTTTTAGTTCTTTACTTCAGTTTATAAAGGCAGTTCTATCAAGAATAGACAGAGCATTTTTTATTACACCTTGCAAGGTCCAAAAAGTCAACCAACCTTCGATGAGAAACTCAGCTGGACGGTGAGCATGCTCTTATTTAAAAGGTTATTGACTGTTTATTGATTCTATATTGTTTGTTTGAGGATATTGGTTTCATATTACTAGATTGCTGGTATAGTGAAACGAGCTAGGTATAGGTTTAGGCCTAATTCTGACCTGACAGCAAAAGACTGCTTACTTGCAATGGTTAACATTGTATTTTAAGGGTTAATCAGGAACGGGAACGATACCGGTTTCCCAACAATATATATATATATATATATATATATATATATATATATATATATATATATATATATATATATATATATATACCTATATATATAGTGACGAGTCCACCCAGAGGAATCAGCGTCGCCCTGGCAACACAGCACCTGCACGTCATCACCGTGGGCTGATCGGTCCCAGCTGCACATCATCAGCAAGGAGGCATATAAACAGCAAACGATGAGCAGACAATCAGACTCTGGTCTCGAGCTGAATGCACTGCTGGACTAACCTCTCTCTTTATTGTTCTCCTAGAAAGCAGCGAGTGACCGACAGCCCACTTCACTGGCGCACTTGGACACCCACTTTCCCCTGGATCGAGCACCACAGAGCACGAGGATTCACCAGCCACCACGCACCGGCTCACTGACTATTTCCACACTTTCACGAGCACTGTAAATAAAATCCACCCTCCGGGGCCTTTTTCACTCAGCCTGCCTTGTCGTGTGATTCCTCACCCCGTGACAATATATATATATATATATACACACACACACACACACCGGTATAGAGATCGCTAAGACATGTGACCAAATGGGCGGCAACGTCATCAGAATGCAAAGAATTATGGGTACGTTTGGCCCGTTTACATGGCCTGGCATAGCAGGCTAGTGTTCTGGCATGAAAATAATTAAACATTAGAGAGAAAAACAGAATATAATCCTACAAAATGCAGCGGGCTAAAGAAAACATTGTCGGACCATATTGCCTAAAACTAAATCCTAATGCAAAGACGAGATCTGATGAGAAAAAGGGAATCAAATGACTGGATCCTTACGAGCTGAGCGACTGGTCAAGGGACGTCAAACTGTTGCCCAACTTCCAGCACCCATATATATACAAATACATGATATTAAGTGTTGTTAGTGCGTACACACACACACGCAAAGTTTTCAGAATTCAAGTCGCTGCAGTCTTTTTTACAGATGGATGGGTCTAGGACCTGGAGATTGTAAAAGTGGGGCAGAAAACTCGTCCGTTCAAAGTTATGCTAATGTTTTAAGCACCACACTCCTCGCTCTCTCTCATCTATCTGCATGCAGTCCGAATTGAACAAACCTGTCTGTGTGTGTGTGTGTGTGTGTGTGTGTGTGAGTGAGGGCGGCTACACACTGCAAGGGTGGCGTGTCCGTTTTTATTTAGGCTCCCATGTTAACAGGTTAGAGCGTGCACACTGCCTGCGTGAGACGCGGAAAACGCGTGCATGCTGGAAATAGAACAGACGCCTATCTTTCACGCGACACGCACGCGTGTTGGAAGCGTTTAACATGAAGTATAGGCCTTCCACTTCGTCACCTAGCAGCAGCATCGCCGCGTCAGACACGCTTCTGGTGTGCAGACACAGAAAACGCCACGCTTGCAGTGTGTTGCCGGCCTGAGAGAGGGGGGAGCGGGCGCAATCGAACAGTGGACACTCAAAATATACTCCGTCATTTTGTTCATACAGGACATCATTCAAACTGCAAAGTGTTTACTTATTTTTGTATATCCCGTTCTTAAGCGTTATGCCACTTCTATCGTGAGAACGACTATTGCAGTTTATAACACAGCAGGTAGACGGCATCTTGAACACTGCTTTCTTCCCTCCATGCAAAGAAGTCTGGCGACCGGCGCCCGTTGTGCCGCGGATTCCCAAAATGCTTTGCGTTTACCACTGGGAATACGTCATGATGACGACACATTAGCAATCTCTATATACATTTTTAAATCGCTGCCGTAATAACGGCCCATTTACGTGCTTTTATTTTTATTTTTTGAGCGGTGATTAAATATTTTGCTTATGTAACTTGTGTCGTGGCAAAATTTCAACTAACGCCGCATTACTGAA
The DNA here is from genome assembly GCA_033150135.1 of Gobio occitaniae. Classification (NCBI taxonomy): domain Eukaryota; kingdom Metazoa; phylum Chordata; class Actinopteri; order Cypriniformes; family Gobionidae; genus Gobio; species Gobio occitaniae. The sequence continues at coordinate 172,716 of JARQWZ010000794.1, forward strand.
TAAGACAAATCGTGCCCAATTGTCTTTATAAAGATTTAATTTCTTGCTAGAAATGAGTCACAGTCATACAGCCATCTTCAATGTCTGCAGAGTGCACACTGGACATAACAGCACTCCGCTTTTATCAGTTTCCCAAAAAAAGTCACTCCTCCTGTAAATTTCCACACATGACAAGAAAAGCAGCACTTGCTCAAATCTATATTCTGTATATGACCTTTTACCTAGTAAGCTGGTTCTGTATGAATATATGCAAATCAATAAACATTTCATGCGCAATGTTTAATGTATAGCTATGATTAAATTTTCCCATAACAATCCCCTCTTTTTATCACATCGTTGATAAACCATAATGAAAAATGTTATCATTGTATGTATGTATGTATATATATTTATGACTGCAAACTCAAAAATAAGTTAACATAATAGTAAGGTTAAAAAAGTTGTAAATATGAAAATGAATAAATGTAATAGTAAAGTTTTAAATGATTAAAACGAAAATCTAAACTGAATGAAAAATTATAGTAATAATCCAATTCAATAATCTATTCTCATCACACTCTTGAATTTGTGAAGAAAGAAAATATGCATAGGCTATTTTTGTGGTTAAAGCCCCCCTTTCACTGCAAACAAAAACATGGTTCCCTTTCAGTCGGTCACGTTCGACGTACGTCGGAACTGACCGACGAATTGGGATCTGATCTCAGAGACCAATCTACTTCGAGTGTATTAAAAACGAGCCAATGGAGATTGGCATGCGATCCACGCATTCCACGCACCGCCCGCAGCGCGGGTATAAATAAGGAAGTGGAATGCTTGATCATTGCCTTTTTTTTCGGAGCCGAACAGCGTCATTGCTGTGTCTACGAAGAGTGTTATTCGAGTCTTGTGAGAAGGATTGCTGTTCCAGTGCGGGTGTGACGGCGCTTTTCAGCGGGTGGCCGCTTCAGAGGAGATAAAGAGCTGGTTTTGTTGGTTGGCTGGGCGTTTCCATTTCTGAGTGCTCACGCAGGCTTGCACTATCTGAACTGCGTGAGCCGCGGTCATCTCCCTGAGTGCTTCAGCACTGAAAGAGCGGTTTTCCTTTTCTAAAAGAGCAACACGGTTTGACCCTGCGTCTTTTTCAAGATGTCATTCAAACCGTGTGTTTCTGGATGCGGTTGTTTCCTGTCCTCATTTGACGGCCACGATCTCTCTCACATATAAGCATGTGTGATTGCGTTCGTGGGTGATCCATGCTCTCTCAGGAGAGCATGGTCACGTCGGCGTGTTGTTCGTCTCACCTTTCTCGTAAGGGCTCGAGGGTTCAGCGCGCCGTGTGCCATCGAGCGCCGGCTGACAGCGGGGGTTGCCACGGCAACCCAGCGCGTCACTCGGCACTCTCTAGATGCGCGGTCCAGACTATGAAACCTCAAATGGGGTTGAGTCCCTTTCCTTATTCCCTGATCTAGTTTCTTTTCTGGTGCATCAGAAAAGGACTACTTTAGCTAATAAGCTTTGGTGGACCTGAGGATTACAGTGGGGCATCCCCGCCGGGTACATCTCTTCGGGCCCCCACTCCTCTATCGCATCATGAGCATGCCGAGACTTTGTTCGTGGGTGGTTCATGTTCTCTCATGAGAACATGACCACATCGGTGCGGTGTTCGTCTTGCCTTTTCATAGGGCTTGAGCGTTCAGCGCACCGTGTGCCGTCGAGTTTGACGGCCACGTTCACTGTTTCACATGCCTGCTGGTAGCTTACAGATGGGATTGCCGGTCCTTTTAAAACAAGGAGACCTAATGTTTCATTTGTGGCTCTGGCAGAGGACAGATGTCAATTGCTGCATCGGAGAGAGGGCTGTTATGCACTGGAAATGATGATGCTGAGTTTCCCACTATAATGGTGTGTGCTCTTGCTGAATCAGATTCAGAGTTGGCAGCCATGCTTTCCCGGGTGGCTGAGGCGTAGTGCAACGCTTAAATCGCCTTGCCTACCCCCGTGCCTTTTTTCCCGGATGGGCATTGGAAAAATTAGCAGTATGGAACTATTTGGTGTCAAAATATGGAACACCAAAAGGGCCGAAATCTGTATAAATTTTTCCTCTCTCACTACCCTCTGTCCTGCATGTACGAGGGTAGTCCCAACCCAGGGGTTATGCAGGAACTGCGTGCGGTGGTGGACCTCGCTCTCTGGGCGACGGAAGTCACTGCACGCTCCCTGGGTCAGGCGATGTCCACACTAGTGGTCCAGGAACCTGGGGCTAAACCTGGCAGATATGCGTGAGTCCGACTAAGTTCGGTTCCTTAACGCCCCTGTCTGTCAGGCTGGCCTCTTCGGCGACGCAGTCGAGTACTTTGCCCAGCAGTTCTCGATGGCCTAGAAGCAGACAGAGGTGGTTTAAAAAAAAAAAAGTCCTAATTCGCAGCACCTCTGCCTGCTTGTCGCCGAGGGCGCCCCCCCCTGCGTCCGCCTCCGCCCCCTGCGAAACCCAGGCAGCAGCCTCCATCTGGGAAGCAGGGTGCCGGACGTAAGGGAGGCGCCCAACCCACTCAGGGCTTGCTAGTCTACAAGCAAGCGTAAGGGCAAGCGGCCCTGAGATGGGCAGCCCAGGGAGAACAGGAGCTGCTCCGAGGGAGTTGGTGTCCGCACCCCTCCCTGACCCCCCCCGGAGGAGGACCGGGGGCCCTGACTGGTGTCAATACTCTGCCGCTGGCTCTCCGGAGTCCAGCGGTACCCACATTTTCAGAGCAGTTTCCTCTCTCCCTGGGCCCCAAGAGGGCCAGGTTGGCAGTGTGCGACGCCCCCCGGGCCTTGTCACTTCTTTCCTCCCCTCCCTTCGCCAGGGGGCAGCAGTGTGGGCACCGAGAACGCCCCCGGGCCTTCTCACCCACACTCTGCCCCACCCTGGAATACTCAGACAACACTCCGGGCCGCCTCCGGGCCTCCCGAGTCGGGTCTGTCTATTCTGCCTCGCTGCCCCACCCCGGGTACGTCTGTGGTGCCGTTGGTCCCGCTTGTGCGGTCTCTGGGCTTCGGCCCCCAGGCCGTCTCGCTGGCTCATCCGTACCATCAGACTCGGCTACGCGATTCAGTTCGCTCACCGGCCTCACAAGTACAAGGGCATCCTCTTCACCTCCGTGCGAAGCAGCGATGCTCAGGTCTTGCGGTCAGAGATCGATGTCCTACTGGCGAAGGACGCGGTCGAGCCGGTTCCTCCAGCCGATATGAAGGCGGGGTTCTACAGCCCCTACTTCGTTGTACCCAAGAAAGGGGGTGGGTTACGGCCAATCTTGGACCTGCGTATCCTGAATCGGGCCCTGCACAAGCTCCCGTTCCGGATGCTAACGCAGAAACGCATCTTCGAATGCATCCGTCCCCAAGATTGGTTCGCAGCGATCGACCTGAAGGATGCGTACTTTCATGTCTCTATCCTTCCTCGACACAGACGTTCCTACGTTTTGCGTTCGAGGGGAAGGCATATCAGTACAAAGTCCTGCCCTTCGGGCTGTCCCTGTCGCCTCGCGTCTTCACGAAAGTCGCAGAGGCAGCCATTGTTCCGCTCAGAGAACGCGGCGTTCGTATCCTCAACTATCTCGACGACTGGCTCATACTCGCCCAGTCTTGGGAGCAGTTGTGCGGACACAGGGACATGATGCTCAGTCACCTCAGCCTGTTGGGCTTTCGGGTCAACCGAGAGAATAGCAAACTCTGTCCCACACAGAGGATCTCTTATCTCGGTATGGAGCTGGATTCGGTCAGCCAGACTGCGCGCCTCACGGAAGAGCGGGTCCGGTCGGTGTTGAACTGCTTGAATTCGTTCAAGAGCAGGACAGCGGTCCCACTGAAATTTTTTCAGAGGCTCCTGGGGCATATGGCATCTGCAGCCGCGGTAACGCCGCTCGGATTGCTTCATATGAGACCGCTTCAACACTGGCTCCATGGCCGAGTCCCGAGGTGGGCGTGGCAGAGCGGCCAGTACCGGGTCCCAGTGACTCCTTACTGCCGCCAAACTTTCAGCCCATGGTCCGACGCTTCGTTCTCCGGGCCGGGGTGCCCTTAGAACAAGTGTCCAGGCATGCTGTGCTCTTCACAGATGCCTCCTCCACGGGCTGGGGGGCCACGTACAACGGGCATGCAGTTTCAGGTCTGTGGACGGGACCTCAATTGCATTGGCATATCAATTGCCTCGAGTTGTTAGCGGTACACTTGGCACTGCGCCGCCTCAAGGGGCCGCTACGTGGCAAGCATGTACTGGTCCGTACGGACAGCACTGCGGCCGTTGCGTACATCAACCGTCAGGGTGGTCTACGCTCCCGTTGCATGTTCCAACTCGCCCGCCACCTCCTCCTTTGGAGTCAGAAGCATCTGAGGTCGCTTCGTGCCATTCACATCCCAGGTGCGCTGAACCAGACAGCCGACGAGCTCTCTTGCCAGTCGACACCTCCGGGGGAGTGGCGACTCCATCCCCAGGCGGTCCAGCTGATATGGGACCTCTTCGGAGCCGCACAGGTAGACCTGTTTGCCTCTCCGGACTCGACCCATTGCCAGTGGTACTATTCCCTGACCGGGGGCACCCTCGGCACGGATGCACTGGCGCACAGCTGGCCCCGGGACCTGCGCAAATATGCGTTTCCCCCAGTGAGCCTTCTTGCACAGACCCTGTGCAAGGTCAGGGAGGACGAGGAGCAGGTCTTGTTAGTTGCGCCCTACTGGCCCAACCGGACCTGGTTCCCAGAACTAACTCTCCTCGCGACAGCCCCTCCTTGGCCGATCCCCCTGAGGAGGGACCTTCTTTCTCAGGGACGGGGCACTCTATGGCACCCGCGTCCAGACCTCTGGAAACTCCATGTCTGGTCCCTGGACGGGACGCGGAGGTTCTAGGTGGTCTACCACAGGCAGTGGTGGACACCATCTCTTCTGCTAGAGCCCCCTCTACGAGGCGCCTCTACGCTTTGAAGTGGAACCTGTTCGTTGAATGGTGCTCTTCCCACCGGGAAGACCCCCGAAGGTGTTCGGTTAGTGTCGTGCTTTCTTTCCTGCAAGATGGGCTGGAGCGAAGGCTGTCTCCCTCCACCCTCAAAGTGTACGTCGCAGCAATAGCGGCATATCACGACGCAGTCGAAGGTAAGTCTTTAGGGAAGCACGACCTAATCGTCAGGTTCCTCAGAGGTGCGAGGAGGCTAAACCCTCCTCGTCCAAACTCGTTACCCTCTTGGGACTTAGCTCTAGTGCTCAGAGCACTTCAGAGCCCTCCCTTTGAGCCTTTGCAGTCTGTGGAGCTTAAAATCCTGTCAATGAAGACAGTGTCCATCAAGAGGGTAGGGGACCTGCATGCACTTTCGGTCAACGAATCGTGCCTAGAATTCGGGCCGGCCAACTCTCACGTTGTCCTGAGACCCCGGCCTGGATACGTGCCCAAGGTTCCTACCACTCCCTTCCGGGACCAGGTAGTGAACCTGCAAGCGCTGCCCTCGGAGGAGGCAGACCCAGCCCAGGCTTTATGTCCCGTCCGCGCTCTCCGCGCTTACGTCGACCGGACTCAAAGCTTTCGGACCTCAGAGCAACTCTTCGTCTGTTACGGAGGCCAGCAGAAGGGAAAGGCTGTCTCCAAGCAGAGGTTGGCCCACTGGATAGTGGATGCTATCGTCTTGGCTTACCAGTCCCAAGACGTGCCTTGCCCGTTCGGGTTGCGAGTACACTCAACAAGGAGTGTTGCTTCTTCCTGGGCGCTGGCTCAAGGCGCCTCGCTGACAGATATTTGTAGAGCTGCGGGCTGGGCGACACCTAACACGTTCGCTAGATTCTATAGCCTCCGTGTAGAGCCGGTATCTTCCCGCATCCTCGCCCCCAGTGGCCAGTAGCGCTAAGTGCCCGTTCTAAGTGTCGGCTTGCAACGCCACTCCCGCCCTCTGGGCCGGATACGTGCGTCTATTTTTCTCCAGTTGTGTTCCCCGGAAACGGCTAACCCTGTCGAGCTCCTCCGTCACCCCTGCGGTGCCAGACGTTGCGGCCGTCTGACGCCAGGCCTGCACCCGTATGCTTGTGAAACGTGTGTGTAGGCTGGGTTCCATATGTAGCGGTCCCCCCACGGCTACCCCATATGTGTATTCTTCCACGGTACCAGCTACCCTACTCGGATAGCCCTGTGTCTTTCCCTTGACAGAGCCCGCTCTGTCGTCTCTGGGGGTGTTCTTTCCCCCCTGGGACCAGGCTGGAACCACCCCAGAGACTGCCATATGTTGCACTACCCTGCCAGGTTAGTCCTTATGTGTATTCTGCCACCTAGCCTTCTACGAAGGACGTGGCCCCGCAGCGTACCATCTCCCGAGACGGGCACGCTTTCCCAGCGTTATCCATTAGTCACACTGAGTGGGTCTTGCAGAAACAGCAGTGACTGACCTCCCTGCTTGGAGCCCTGACTTCCGTACCATCTAAGACGGTCCAGTGCGCTCAAGCAGGACGCTGGAAGGGCCAGCGCCCTGGCGTTTTGGTAGGGATCCCAATTCGTCGGTCAGTTCCGACGTACGTCGAACGTGACCGACTGAAAGGGAACGTCTCGGTTACGTATGTAACCCTCGTTCCCTGAAGGAGGGAACGGAGACGTACGTCCCGTCGCCAGGTGCTGTGCTTCCGCTAGGGGGCCGAGTCACTAGTTCGGCTCCTCAGCAGAAAAAAAAGCAATGATCAAGCATTCCACTTCCTTATTTATACCCGCGCTGCGGGGCGGTGCGTGGAATGCGTGGATCGCATGCCAATCTCCATTGGCTCGTTTTTAATACACTCGAAGTAGATTGGTCTCTGAGATCAGATCCCAATTCGTCGGTCAGTTCCGACGTACGTCTCCGTTCCCTCCTTCAGGGAACGAGGGTTACATACGTAACCGAGACGTTATAATATTTAGATATCTGAGGCCTCTAAAGGCCGCCCAGATTTAAATCAACAAAAACACAATCCCCTAATTAGTTTCATTCTTCTCTTTGCTAGTCACTATCTCCTATCACTAAATTTGTTCATCCATTCGTCGTACTCGTCATAAATGTCTAATTTGACCATCTGTTGTGATACACTGGACTTCACTACTCGTTGAACCATCCTGGACATGCGTTAAAAAAAATATATTGTGAACACATACAAATCAGTACAACAATTTCAAAAACCTGCAATACAGTAAAACATAACCAATATCCCCATCCCTTCAGATTTGTCATCCAACCAAACCATGAGTCATCAGCCTTTTTTTTTCATGTAGGCTACTCAATTATATTGGTTACATTGTCACTATAATCTGGAATATGAAAGCAAAACGGTACCCTAAGCATTTTCCAAACTCTCTCCTCACTCAAAAAAATATTTAACCCCAAAAGTTAAAACTTATGTATTTCAATTAGATGACAATTTTCCATCCAATTTAATCACATAAATCCAATGTAAAAGTTAACATTTTATTTAAGCTTCACCATCATGTTCTATTGACGTGAATTCATTAAATAACTTTTATGTGAATTGATTAACTGTTATTTAAGATTGTGTATTGAATAAACTTTACTCATTTAAAATAAATTGTTGTTACTTGCTTTATATAACTCTTACATTTCCTTAATTCTATTAAATAAATGGTCAAAAACATGTTACATTTTTAAACATTTATTGTGTTACATAAACAAACATCCAGTCTCACATAAAAAAAAAAAAATGCAAGGACATCATACAGTACTTTACAAATTATGTTGTTTGTAAGTTTTTACTTTCAGTCACATGCATCCTCTTAAACTGGAATATCCATGGTTATGACTCATGTTACTTTTTAGTCTTAAACCTGTGTCCCAAGTAACAGGGAAACAAAAATTCAACATCAAACATTATTTTCTTTTCTTTTTTTTACACTTTCAAGGTAACATTGTGATATGACTGCATAGTACGATAATCAATTTGTGCTTTTGTCCTAATCTGGAACTTTGAACACAAATGTAATTGCTACCCGTCTTCTTAAATATTTGTTAGAACAAATAAGCTGTCAGAAGAATTTGTCTCTCTCTTACCATAAACGTCTCGGTTACGTATGTAACCCTCGTTCCCTGAGGAGGGAACGGAGACGTACGTTAGTGACTAACGAATGGGGGTTTCGCTTAGAAGCCAATCATCTTCGAGTATTCAACAGCGCCCAATGGCAGTGCCAATGCCATGGGCATGCGGAATTTGCATGCGTAACTCCGCCCCACCTCGTGGGTATATAAGGAAGTACGCTGGCAACATCGCATTATGTTACTGCTGCAGGAGCCAAGACTGAACTCCGCGTTCCAGGCAGCACAGCTGACGTGGCAAAGGAAACGTACGTCTCCGTGGGTTACATACGTAACCGAGACGTTCCCTTTCGTTCAGTCACTACGACGTACGTTAGTGACTAACGAATGGGGGTTCCAATACAACAACGCCACTCAGCTGTCATCCAGTGCCCTGCGTAAGTGTGAGATCCCGCCACTTAAGGCCCTAGGACTCCCACTTATCACAGGATTACCAAGGTACACTGGGAAGCATATCCCAGTGAGGGAATGCCAAGATGCCTACCGAAGGGAGGGCTTAGAATACACATATGACCAGCATATGGAAGATCACTAGGGTACCAGCCAAAGGTGGATTTTTAACCCTAGGGGTGGCAGGGACTTGCCAAGGGAAAGACACCTGCTCGCTGAGGAGGCTTACGGTGGAAATACTCGTGTGGGGGTCGCCGGAGGGGAACCATGCACACGGAGCACCTGGCCGGACATGAGGGTCTGGGTTCGAAAGGGCAGACTGAACTGATGTCGGCGTAAGCAGTGCTGGAGGAGCTCAGGGCTCTCGGGGAACTCACCTGAGGGAAATATCGCACGTATCCAGTCCTTGGAGTGGAATGGCGAGCAAGCGAAGACACCTGAGCCTGGCCCATTACCGGCCACCCGTAGGGGCGAGTACATAGTCGGACACTGGCTCCACTCGGAGATTGTAGAATCTGGCGAATGTGTTGGGTGTCGCCCAGCCTGCAGCTCTGCAGATGTCTGTTAGCGAGGCGCCATGCGCTAAAGCCCAAGAGGAGGCCACACTCCGGGTGGAGTGTGCCCTCACACCAAGGGGACATGGTCGACCTTGCTGCTGGTAAGCCAAAACAATGGTGTCCACTATCCAGTGAGACAACCTCTGCTTTGAGAGAGCACTTCCCTTCCGCTCTCCACCATAACAGACAAAGAGCTGGTCTGAGGTCCTGAAACACTGCGTCATGTCCACGTAAGCGCGGAGAGCGCGTACTGGACAGAGCAATGCCAAGGCTGGGTCTGCCTCCTCCAAAGGCAGCGCTTGCAGGTTCACCACCTGATCTCGGAACGGAGTGGTGGGAACCTTGGGCACATATCCGGGCCGGGGTCTCAGGATCACGTGAGAGTTAGCCGGCCCGAACTCAAGGCACGCTTCGTCAACCGAAAATGCTTGCAGGTCCCCGACCCTCTTAAGTGAGGCCAATGCGGTCAGCAGAGCCGTCTTCATAGACAAGAACTTAATCTCAGCCGACCGCAAAGGCTCAAAGGGAGGCCTCTGCAGAGCACTTAAGACTACTGAGAGGTCCCAAGAGGGAACGAGAGGAGAGCGAGGAGGATTCAGTCTCCTCACCCCCCTCAGGAACCTGATGATCAGGTCGTGCTGACTTACCTTTTTGTCTCCCAGGAGATCATGGTAGGCCGATATTGCGGCCACATATACTTTAAGGGTGGAGGGAGACAGGCTTCGCTCCACCCCCTCCTGGAGAAACGATAGCACGGACCCGATCGGGCATTTCCAGGGGTCTTCTTGGCGGGAAGAACACCATGTGACGAAGAGGTTCCACTTCAACGCATAGAGACGTCGCGTAGACTCAGCTCTAGCGGAAGTGATGGTAGCGACCACCGAAGGTGGAAGGCTACTCAAACCTGCTGCGTCCCGTCCAGAAGCCACACGTGGAGCTTCCAGAGCGCTGGACGCGGGTGCCAAAAGGTGCCCCGTCTCTGAGTGAGGAGGTCCGGTCTCAGAGGAATAGGCCAGGGAGGGGCTGTCGCAAGGAGTAGAAGTTCTGGGAACCAGGTCTGGCCGTGCCAATACGGGGCGACCAACATGACCTGCTCCTTGTCCTCCCTGATCTTGCACAGTACCCGTGCAAGAAGGCTCACTGGGGGAAACGCATACTTGCGTAGCCCTGACGGCCAGCTGTGCGCCAGTGCATCCGTGCCAAGGGAGCCCTTGGTCAGGGAATAATACAGGGAGCAATGGGAAGAGTCCTGGGAGGCAAACAGATCTACCTGTGCGTCGCCGAACCGTTCCCATATCAGCTGGACCGTCTGGGGGTGGAGTCTCCACTCTCCGGGGAGAGGCTGAATCCGTGAGAGCTCGTCGGCTGCACGGTTCAGGTCTCCCGGGATGTGGACAGCACGAAGGGACCTCAGGCGCTACTGACTCCACAAAACGAGATGGCGGGCGAGTTGAGACATACGGTGGGAGCGTAGACCGCCCTGGTGGTTGATGTATGCTACTACGGCCGTGTTGTCTGTCCTGACTAGTACATGTTGACCCCTCAGCAACGCTCGGAAGCGGTGCAGGGCGAACCGTACTGCCAGTAACTCGAGGCAATTGACATGCAGAAGGCGCTGGGGTCCTGTCCAGGAGCCCGCGGCTGCTTGTCCATTGCACATGGCACCCCAGCCCGTGGATGATGCATCTGTTGTCACAACAACATGCCTGGAAACTCGTTCTAAGGACACTCCGGTCCGTAGAAAGCTGAGGTTCGACCACGGGGTGAGTGTCTGTAAGCAGGCCCGAGTCACTTGGACCCGGAGCGTGCCAGACCGCCATGCCCATCTCGGGACTCGATCGCGTAGCCAGTGCTGAAGCGGTCTCATATGAAGCAATCCGAGCGGCGTTACCGCGGCTGCAGATGCCATATGCCCCAGGAGCCTCTGAAATAGTTTCAGTGGAACCGCACTCTTGCCCTCGATTTGCCGAAGGGAAGTCAGCAGAGACTGCGCGCGCGCGCGCGCGCTCGAAAGCTGCGCGCACATGGCGACCGAGTCGATATCCATACCGAGAAAAGAGATCCTCTGCGCGGGGCAAAGTTTGCTCTTCTCCCAGTTGACCCGAAGGCCCAGACGGGCTAGGTGATGGAGCACCAAATCTCTGTGTCCGCAAACCTGCTCTCGAGAGTGACCCAGTATGAGCCAGTCGTCGAGGTAATTCAGGATGCGAACCCCGTGCTGCCGAAGGGGCGCAAGGGCTGCCTCGGCAATCTTCGTAAAGACGCGAGGGGACAGAGATAGCCCGAATGGTAGAACTGCGTACTGATATGCCCGCCCCTCGAAAGCAAACCGTAGGAACGGTCTGTGTCGAGGCAAAATGGAGACATGGAAGTAGGCGTCCTTCAGGTCGATCGCTGCAAACCAATCGTGTGGACGAACGCATTCGAAAAGGCGTTTCGCTGTCAACATCTTGAACGGAAACCGGTGAAGGTAACGGTTCAAGACGCGCAGGTCCAGGATTGGCCGTAGCCCACCGGTCTTTTTGGGTACAATGAAGTACGGGCTGTAAAACCCGTAATTCATCTCGGCTGGAGGGACAGCTTCGATCGCACCCTTCGCCAGTAGGGTGGCAATCTCCGCTCGCATGACGGGGGCGTTGGCCCCGATCATGGTGGAACGGACTCCCCGGAAGCAGGGAGGAACCTGCGCGAACTGAATCGCGTAGCCGCGCCTGACGGTCCGCGCGACCCAGCGGGACAGCCCTGGAAGCTGAAGCCAGACATCCAGAAACTGCACCAGCGGGGTCATACAGACGTACCCGGTGTGGGCTTGCAGCGATTCAGCGTCACCGGCCCGGACATGGGAGGCTGTGGGGCGTCCCGGTGCGGGAGCACGGTTGACAGCTGCGTCCTGACAGAGGAGACCAGGGAAGGACGCACGTTCCACTGGGGTCTGCTCTGCCAGGAGGCTGGCGACAGAGTGGGATGCGAGTGGCGGGACCCGTGGGTGGCGCACACCGTCATCACCGGACTCTGTGGGCTCAGGGATGGGAGTGTTAATTCTTTCTTTGACCAACATAGGCTGCTGCTGACCCGGGGGCCAGCAGCTGAACAAAGGATTCTCCCCCGGCCCTCCACCGGGGGAAGGAGTGGTCCTGCTACCATCTCCTTGAAAGAATTTCCCATCCCTGAGCCGTCCGTCTCAGGAGCGCCGCTTGGCCTGGAGTTTAGCGGGGCGCGGGGCGGCCTGAGGGGACTTGGACGCCTTCCTACGGCTTCCTCCGCGACCCGGCCCGGGTGAAGGCTGCTGCTTGGACCGGGTGGGAGGGGCGGGAGCCTTAGGAGGGCGTCCTCGGCGTGGAGCAGACTGAGGCGACTGTGCCGGCGGCTGGGTGAAGGCAGCAGCTGGCCGCCGGGGCAGTACGTGTTTTATAGCCTCAGTCTGCTTCTGGGCGATTGAGAACTGTTGGGCGAAGTCCTCAACCGCCCCGCCGAAGAGGCCGGCCTGGGATATGGGGGCATCGAGGAACCGGGTCCGCTCGGTGTCCCGTATATCGGCCAGGTTCAGCCAAAGGTGACGCTCCTGGACCACATTTGTGGACATCACTTGACCCAGGGAGCGTGCGGTCACCTTCGTCGCCCGGAGAGCGAGGTCGGTGGCGGCACGCAGCTCATTTAAGAGCCCTGGATCAACTCCAGCCTCGTGCATGTCCTTGAGGATCCTGGCCTGGTAGACCTGAAGGATCGCCATGGCATGCAGAGAAGCGGCAGCCTGCCCCGCGGCTCTGTGCGATTTCGCCACCAAGGTTGATGTGAATCGACAGGCTTTGGAGGGGTGCTTAGGATCACCACGCCAGGTTGAAGCGCTCTGAGGACACAGTTGCATCGCAACAGAACATTCAACTGGAGGGACCCCAGTGTACCCTTTAGCTGCCGCCCCATCGAGGACGGAGAAGGCGGAGGAAGTCGCCGAACGGTCACGGGAAGACAACGGGGACTTCCAGGACCGCGCGAGTTCCTCATGCAGCTCGGGAAAGAAAGGTATTGGGGGCGGGGACTGACTGTTGTCAGCGCGGGCCCCCAAAAACCAATCATCGAGCCTTGAGCGTTCGGGACAGGGCGGAGGGTTCCACTCTATCCCTAGGCTCGCGGCTGCCCGAGACAACATGGCTGTCAGCTCTGGGTCCGACTCGGGCAATGCTGGCACGCCCGAAGGCGGCAGCACAGCCGAGTCATCATACTCAGAGGACTCGAGCCCACCTTGTGATGCGGTGATCGACATCGCATCTTCCTCCGGAGCGCCAAACGAGACACGCGGGGGGGCCGGAGCCGGCCCCGCGAACTGCGTCTGTACACTCGCGGGTTGCAGTGTGCAAGACGGGGGTGTGGCCCGAGGCATGAGCGTCGGGGATTTGTTCCACACCGTAACCGTCAGGTCACCCTGACCACCAGCCGAAGTACTGGGCCTCTGGGACTCAGTAGATCGGGGTGTGGTAGAGGGGACTCTCACTTCAGTACGAAGGTCATGGAGTCTTGACCGCAACACCGCGATGGTCATGTTCCCGCAGTGGGAACATGACTCATCCACAAACGCTGCCTGGGCATGCTGAAAGCCCAAACATACCAGGCAGTGTTTGTGCCCATCAGAGGAAGACAACGACCGACCACACCCAGAAGTACACGGACGAGACATCCTGAAAAGGACGCGTCACGTGTAAGCTCTTTTAGGAGAGGAAGCCTCGCAGAGAACGCCGAAGCGCCCAGGGACCACACACCAGCTGTCTAGCGGACCACTGCGCAGATCAGCAGGGAGGCAGTATGATGATCACTGGAACGCGCCGTAACACCAACGCCTCTGGAAAGCTGTTCGTCTCGAAAAGCTGTCGAAGACTCAGATCAGGCTTGAAGGAGTGAAGAGATCCTCTTGGCTCCAAAGCAGAAACATAATGCGATGTTGCCAGCGTACTTCCTTATATACCCACGAGGTGGGGCGGAGTTACGCATGCAAATTCCACATGCCCATGGCATTGGCACTGCCATTGGGCGCTGTTGAATACTCGAAGATGATTGGCTTCTAAGCGAAACCCCCATTCGTTAGTCACTAACGTACGTCGTAGTGACTGAACGAAAGGGAACATCAGTTACTCAGTACAGTCAACTGAAAATCTCTAAAATGTTCTTGATACCATTCACACAGTATCTTCACAACAAAAATCAAACTGCTCTTGACGATACACTTTAAAGATGTTTTGTTTGGAGAAAAAAAAAAAAAAAGGGAAGTAACCTGAAGGGTTGTTTTACTTAACATATAACAGGTTTTAAACATTTTTACTTTTTTTTTTACATATAACATAACATGTTTTCACAGGCCAGCAATATGTTTCTTACAGACTGCCTCATCTGTCTTATCAAGCTATCCATGGAGTATGCTGCATAACTAAAGATCTCCCCCAAGGATGTCCGATCTTAGTTTTGGTGGTGGAATAAGTACACTGTTAGACATTTATAAGAGATTTTACAGTAACTTACTGGCAACACTGTTGCCAGTAAGTTACTGTATTTGAGATTTACAGTACAATAACCGCATTTCAGTTTACAGTAAAGTTATGTTACTGTAATTTTGTAATACAGTACCGTTACTGTAAACCTTGGTTAACAGTGCATTAATCCTAATCCTATTCAATCATTAATACTTACTGAATTACATTAATTCTTACATTAATCTATCCTACAGAAGTAATCCAAACAGACACAATTATTATGAAATATAAAATTCTTTTATTTAAAACATTTTAAGTGCTTTAATTTAAACATGTAAATGTGTGGAAAAAGTTCACTTTAAAACATCCTCGAATCAAATCTTATTTTCAGAAAATCATGTATAAAAGTAATCAGAGTGCATTCAATATCACCTATTTTACATTTTATTTACATTTACATTTATGCATTTGGCAGACGCTTTTATCCAAAGCGACTTGCATTGCATTCAAGATACACATTTTACATTTTGTCAGTTCTTGCTTTCCCTGGGAATTGAACCCATGACCTTGCTAGCGCCCCACACTATTGTTTGAGCTACAATTTTAAAAACTCTGCAGAAAATAGTGTGTAGAATACTGTAAATAGTTGGTTGAAGAATACTGTAACTTTGGTGCAAAATACACATATACATGAATAAAATATAAACAAAGAGTAAAAATTAATTCTGAAACAAGTTATCACAACACAACACAAACACAAGTTTCATGTCTGTACCGATCTGTGCCATCTTCCACATTGGATGATTTCAAACAGGAACCAGGATTCTGCTCCATTATGGCAAGAAGTCCCACTAGATAAGAATGATATGAAGTTAGTCATAGAATTTGAGTAGGCCTATACACAAACTTTTTACACTGCTGGAATTTAATAAAAAATAATAATCCCATTACAATTCATCATAATGGTAAAATAGTATTTTATAGACAGTTAACACTTTGAGGTACACCTAGCTCAACGTATGCTGTCTAGTCTAATCCAGTCCTGCAATGCCTTCATGAAGATGTGAAATGAAATGTTCAGTTTTTGTTTTAGCTGGTGATTCAATGTTATGAATATTTTGAAGAATGTACTTTGTAGTGATGCTGAACCTGATTGTATATTAGAGAAGTGTCTCTGTTATTTAGCTTAACAAAATTGATATTGAGTAAAAAAAACTAAAGAAAACTGTCAGTACATAATAGTAGCAGCAGCACAAACTACATGCTCCAAAAAAGTAATATTACTGAATCACCTCAACATGATTTCACAAACTATTTAATCAAAAACAACAATGTAACCTTTTATTGCAGGATGGATTACATGTATACTGCATTAGCTTTAGTAAGGTATCCTCAAACTTAATGCTGCATTCACACGGGGCACCGGCATTAACGCTTCTCATTTACTTTGAATGGGTGACGTCATGCGTTGCTGAACTGAATTGTGGGTTCCGTCGCGTCGCTTCACTCACGTTGCAAGCAGCAGAAGTTGAAAGGTGTGTTGGACATCAGCTGTGGCTGGATGCAACCAATCGGCGAGAGTAGCCGCGTGCAGGCGGGAGGAGCTGCAAACGGAGACGTGAAGTCAGACACTTTCTGCTTCCCGCAGTGACGCTCGCACTGTGTTTGCACACTTTGTCAGCTGAAGTGAAATAAATGCAATATTTGTCAATACACAGATGTTTCAGAGAAATTTTTTGTCATGTAATACTTTATGCACTGCTTAATAAAGCGTGTGTTTGTACAAGAATAAAGTTAACATACAAGCCTAAACTATCAATGAAGTGGGGGTCTACGTTTTTCATCTGTTTTATTTTGATAAACATGACAATATAGCATCGCAACTACATGAAAAGAGGTTTAACTGTTATGAAAAACAGATTTGTGCGCATTAGAGGAACTGAAGGTTTTAGAATAAACACGAAACACATGTGATCGCTGTCATGCGGAGAATCTGACCAATCGTGGAACAGCTGTGTCATCATCAAAGTCCGTGCAGTCGCTCTGGAGAAACTGCACCGGCTGTATTAGCGGCTGCTCTCGAATTGTGGTGCTTTGATGTCATATGTCACTGTCACGTGGCGTCGGCGCGGTCTCAAGTCAGACAAAATTTCAAACCGGCATGACGCCCTGTGTGAATGCAGCGTAAGTGTCTGTGTACATTACATATCCTATTAAAAAAGTGTCTCACCTAGTCCAAGTTTTTCCATTCAAACTCCATTAGGTGGCGTTGGAAGGATGACACTCTGTTGTTGATTACAGTTGTCTTCCTGTTAACAACTCCCCGGTCTTCCGACTCACTCCGGTTTTGGTGGTGCATCTTGTTCCCTCCTCTGGGTTTTTCCTCACGAAAAAAACTTAAAGCAAGAGAAAATTAAGAGAATAAAGATATTTTAAATTTCATCACCTTTAGTGCCTTTGCTTTAAATGTTTTTGGTAACACTTTAGAATAATGGTCCGTCATTAAACGGATAGTTCACCAAAAAAAGAAAGAAAGTAAATTCTGTCATTTACTCGCCCTGTTGTTCTAAACCTTTTAAAGAATGTTTGTAACCAGACAATTTTGAGGCACCATTCACTTCCATAGTAGGAAAAAATTATTATAGAAGTGAATGGTGCCTCAATCTGTTAGGTTACAAACATTCTTCATCTTCTTTTGTGTTCAGAAATGTATTCAGGTTTGCACTTGAGCAACATTATTCTAAAGTTTTGGCATGTTTTTTTTTCATAAATTATATTTCATCTGCCAAAATCATCCAAAAATTGTCCAGGACTGCTTAAATTCCAGAAAATAAAATTATATTCTGTCAGTCCTGGACAAACACTGTTTTGGATTATTTTAGTATAATATAATTTATGAAAAAAAACATGGTACATGGCTAGTTACAGCTAAAAAGAGGTGGAAAAACTAAATAATTTTGTGATTCAGTTAAACAGACCCGACTAAAACATACAAGAAAAACTTTGAATTAACAGTAATATGTGGAGAAACAAAGAGGTGTAACGTTACTTACCGTTGTATGAGTTCCAGTGTCGCACAGCACAGGCAGGCTCCTGGTATTCTTATCTAAAATGTAAAATAAATAATGTCAATCCATATGTAAACTTTGTTTGTTAACGACGTTATTTTTGCAACTAGTGGCCAACGTTAATTTACTAACTAACGTCGTCCTAATGTACGCTTAATATGCTCGATAAACAAAATCTTCATTGTATTGGTAAAGTTAATTCAATAAACTCACTAACGTGAAGTCTTTTTAAAAATAAAACGTTAGGTTTACGTTACCTCAGTTTTAGTACCAAAGCTGAAGCAAATGATAACCTAACGTTATGTAAAGTATGTTGTCCGGGCCGTGAGCTCTCTCCTCAGGCAAAACTTACGACGTTGGCTGCACTGGTTCCTAATCTAATTCAATAAACATTTTTTTTTAAATAAAACGTTAGGTTTACCTCAGTTTTTAGCAGCAAAGTTTAGCAAATGATAACCTAACGTTATGTAAAGTATGTTGTCCGGGCCGTGAGCTCTCTCCTCGGGCAAAACTTACGACGCTGGCTGCACTGGTTCCTAATCTAATTCAATAAACAATTTTTTTTTAAATAAAACGTTAGGTTTACCTCAGTTTTTAGCAGCAAAGTTTAGCAAATGATAACCTAACGTTATGTAAAGTATGTTGTCCGGACTGTGAGCTCTCTCCTTGGGCAAAACTTACAACGCTGCACCGGTTCCTAATCTAATTCAATAAACTACTTTTTTTTTTAATAAAATGTCAGGTTTACCTCAGTTTTTAGCACCAATGCTGACAAGCTAAAACTGAGGTGCAGACAACCGGGGCTAGTACAAATCACACTTACCTTGCTTGTTTGCCGTTCTCACGGGGGATGAAAAAATCTTCGCAGGGTGTCCGGACACAGCTCATATGTTCTCTGGAACCATGAGCTCTCTCCTCGGGTGAAACTTTCAATGCTGCACTAATGGTTCCTAATATAAATCTAAAGCAAATCCTGTCGATCCCAATTGTGCCAAAGAGGCCGTTTGTGGTAAATACAGTATTATACTTTATTTTTAAAAAATACAGGAAATCACTGTATTTGGTGTTTGACGTCATAGAAAATACCCATGATGCAACGGGAATTACAGTTATTTAATGTAAAGAGAATTTACAGTATTATACTGGGTGATATATAGTAAATAACTGTACAAATTACAGAAATGTCTAACAGTGTAGCATTCCACTGTTGCTGAACTCTGTGTCAGCTGTCTGAAGCTGAATTTCAGTAGAACATGAAAAACAGGGAACTACAAAAACCTGAGGCCAAGAAATGTTCTTGACTTGGGAGATGTAACTATAACAGTCTCAGCATTGCTGCGAAATGAGTCAAACAAACAGTTCCTGGAATGAGTCAATAGCACAAAGAGCTACAAAAAGCAGGAATGGTGCATCAGGTGCAGTCTCTTGAAGATGAGAAAATATAAGATGCGTAAATCCCTTTCAGGGTATCCCTGTTCACTGAAACATTTTTATTTTCAGTGCCTGAATCTTTGAGGAAAGCTTGCTGCCATCCAAATTCATCACTACTTTCTGCTAGAATTCAAATGTGAATTTGAGATTCTGAGGGTAGCTCAAGTTGAGAGCGTAGATCAGTCCGAACAGCATTGCAAATCCAAAGGAAACGCTCTTTAAGTTCTGTAGCAGCTTCACACCGTCTATTACTACTCCAACATCCTCTGGCTGGTCCTCAGCACCAGCACCTTCTTTACGGACCAAAAAAAGCCCCAGAGTGGTCTCAGAAATTCCTCTCTCTGCTTCTTCAGAATTGCAGTCCTAAGCAAAAAAAAAAAAAAAAGAACAAAAAGAAAGAAAGAAAAAGGTTCAGTTTCACTGAAATATTGGTAACTTACAGGTTGTCAATATGTTTAGGTCAACAATATATTTAGGTTACAAAAAGTGCATATACAAACCTCAAATTCTTTCACGACTGTTGTAATGTCCTCATTGAGGTACACACACAGACTTTGTATGAGACAGTCTCGTTTGATGTGTATGTCGTCACACTGAAAATTATGGCACAATAATATATTTTAATTAATAATAATAATAATAATATTAATAATATACAATAATAAAAACACTGATTATAGTTCAATATTTGTAATTCGTTATAAAAAAATCAAATGCAGTTTACCACACCTTGTCTGAAATAGCCATAATGCGTGATAACTTCTGTCCAGAAGCGCCACCTTTGCTGCTGAAAATCTTGTGCAGATTAACAGTGTATCTGTCCAGCTGCGCCATGAACTTTGACAGAAGTGGAACAGTTGTTATCCGCATGAATTCTGCATTTATCTGAGGAAAAAATAATGATGGGCATAAAATATAGTCATACAGTGGAGAAATGTATTGTAATTTACAATTTATTATTAGGTAAATATCAATAAAACTTACTTTGTTTACTGTGAACAGTGCAGGCCACCTGGTTTGTAAATCAGACACCATTGCCAAGTCTTCAACCAACTCTTGTCGTCTATAGGAGAAGGTAAATTGCATCTTTTCCTTGATGACAGCCTCATTATTTCTCTTTTTCACTTCAGTTAAGAGAGCAATTCTTTCCTTCTCCATGCTCTCTGCGGTTTCTCCTTTTGGGAGGCAAGGAAGGAAATTTACCTCAGCTTTTCTTGGCTTTTTGATGTTTGATGCTGCTTTACCTTGACCTTTACGTTTGTTCCTAAGAGAATTCACAGTGATTTCAGGGTGTCCAATCTTGCTGAGTTTTGAGCGAAAGTTGGACATCTTAATCTTTAATGTTTCCATCCTTCATGGCCAGTGCGAGTTCCTTTTTCCCTCAAGCAAGGGTGGGCATTTATCAGGGCTTCAGCTGCCTGATCAAGCTGACTATCAGTGGGGTATGCTGCATACTTAAATATCTGCTCAGCCATGCCTTCAAGGATGTCCGATCTTAGTTTTGGTGGTGGAATAAGTAGCATTCCACTGTTGCTGAACTCTGTGTCAGCTCTCTGAAGCTGAATTTCAGCAGAACAAGAAAATCGAGGAACAACAAAAACCTGAGGCCAAGAACTGGTTATTGACTCCGGCGATGTAAATATAACAGTCTCAGTGCTGCTGCAAAACAAGTCATCAGATACGTTGAGTTCCTGGACAATAGAACAATGGTTAACATCTCTCATGTCAGGAGTATCAGAGCTACAAGTTGAACTGGGCGAAGGAACAGGAATGGTGCAGCAGGTAGGTGCATCAGGTGCAGTCTCTTGAATGCTGGAGTCTTCAGTTGATAGAAAAATCACTTTCAATGTATCCCTGTCTTCAATTTGACTGATTGACATGAGATTCATGTATTCATTTCCAAAGTCCTTATCTTTGTACTGGAGTCTGAACTTTTGCTTCACCCCAAAAACAGTCATTATTTCAAGGACAAGGTCATCCACAGACTTTGGGATTCCTGTCTTAAGTGCAAGTTTCCTTGCATCGTCATCCCCACCAAAAACAATCCTCAGAATGGCCGGACTTGACATTTTTCTCTCCTTTTCTAAAAGAGGGAATAAAGCAGAGAAGGCATAAATCATTAATTAATATGAATAATTATTACTATTAATTAGTATTAATAAATAATTAATACACAACATTAAAGAAACACTACGAATTTTTGGGACTTTATCTTATTCACCGTATCCCCCAGAGTTAGAGGAGTCCATACATACAATTCTCATCTCTGTGCGTGCCATAACTCTGTCTGACGCCCCCACCGCTAGCCTAACTTAGCACAAAGACTGGAGGTAAACGGCTCCATCTAATCCACTGCTTAATAAGAGACAAAATAACACTAACATTTTCCCATTTACATGTTGTGATTTGTATAGTTACATTCTGTATTAAGACCAATGGAAAATGAAAAGTTTAGATTTTCTAGGCCGATATGGCGAGGAACTATACTCTCATTCCGGCATGATAATCAAGGAGCTTTGCTGCCGTACCACTGGAGGAGCGGAGCAATGATATTACGCAGCACTTTATAATAGGCTAACTTTCGTCATCATAACCAAAATGACAACCTGCTTGCACAGACATTGTGCTGGGGACTATTTTCAGGCGCTGCGTAATATCATTGCACCGCTGCACCCGTGGTACGGCAGCAAAGCTCCTTGATTATTAAGCCGGAATGAGAGTATAGTTCCTAGCTTTATCAGTCCAGAAAATCACACCTTTTAATTTTTCATTTGTCTTAGTACACGATTTAACTATACACATCACAACATGTAAATAAAAAAAGGCTGGCGTTATTTTCTCACTTATTGAGCAGTGTATTAAATGGAGCCGTTTACCTCCAGTCTTTGTGCTAAGCTAGGCTAGCAGTGGGTGCGTCAGACAGAGATATGGCATGCACGGAGATGAGAATGGTATGTATGGACTTATCTAACTCTGGGGGTTACGGTGATTAAGCTAAAGTCTCAAAAAGTCGGCGTGTTCCTTTAAATAAATAAAAAAACACTTAAAAAACGTAAAAACGTAAAAACACTTTACCTTAGATAGTGATGTGCCTCTTCAGCGTTACCATCCGTCTCCCTCCAACTATATAATCATACAGTGGATAAACATCAGTTAGCTGTTCAAGATCAACCAAGGCAACCTCTCTACCAGGAGAGACAGTCAACTGAAAAGCTCTAAAATGTTCTTGATACCATGCACACAGTATCTTCACAACAAAATTCAAACTGCTCTTGACGATACACATTTGAAGAATTTCAGCAAACTCTGGCAGGCCACCAGATGACCCAAATGAAATGAGCATTCCAGTTCTATAGTTGATCCCATTGTTTGTGACATTTTTTGCAAGATGGACCTCATTAATTCCTGGGTATTTCTGTCTCAAACCTGCTACTACTTCCTTGTTTAACACATCCACAGGAAGTGTGGAGACACGTGTAACTTCTAGTGTGGACTTCTTAAGCCTACAGGAATGGATTTGATAAGCAATCATTTGCTGGTGTCTGGTAGCCAGTGTGAGCATTATGTTTCTGAAACAATTTGTGTGGCGAGCAACTTTCTTAAAGAAACTATGCTTCGCCTCAAACCTCATAGTCCACTGCCCAACAAGAGGTCCAAAATTTTTTATCATTTGTGGATAGTGTTCCACATAATGATGTTTTGGTAACAGTTGTGCTGGGAAAAGTTTGACAAATCTGTGTCTGTGCTCTATAATTTTGCAGTTTAAGTAGGCTATCGTTTCTTCGTTTTGAACAGGGGCAACAGCAAGCTCAACAATTTCTTTCAAATCAAGAAGTACAAGCCAGGCTGGCTCACCCTCTGGTATCAAGTCTCCAATAATGAATGGAAGCAATCTCAGTAAGTTCCAATTTTCATGTGCATTACCTCCAATGCTCCTCTTTGAGGCATAGGTACATGGAATAATGTGAGGTCTGTTGGTTCTATCACCCCACTTGTAGGGAAAGTTCAAGATCAATGTGTTCAGAGTATCAAGAGACAGATACTTCTTGGAAACAAATTCTTTTAAACAGAGTGCAAGTTCCACTGGCACAATGCCCTCAAATAGGTCGTGCACAATATCAGGAGGGTAGCCTTGAGTTACATGAAAGTAGGATAATTTCTCTGTTAACACACACCCCCTTTTTACTCCACAAATTATGGCAGAATTTTCCCTTGCAGATGTAACATGTGCCTCGTGAATTTCCTTTGTTCTAAGGGCAAAATCCCCAGTCTGAACAGATTCAGCCTGGATCTCCAACCTCTTCCCTACACAAAACCTGCAAAAGTACTCACCAGAGAAGCTTTCTATGAAGCCTGCTAAACTGTGGGGCCCTAGATTATCTGCAATGACAGACTGGACTGTACCTTTTACAAACCGCCCAAGTTCTGGAACATAAACTCCATGACTCTCTAAAGTAATCAATTCCTGCAAAAGGGGCTCTAAAATTGTGTCATATCCATATGATTTTACATGTTCAGTCTTGCATAAAACTGCCAAATAGATAGATGAAAGTGTTGAATTGCATCCAGGTGGCAAGTTATTCAAAATCCAATAGACCCCGCAAAGTTTGTGTTTCTTGCGTGAGGTTCCCAGGGGGTTACAGAGCTCAAAATCATCAATGTACAATGACAAAGATATTTTCAATTCGTCTCCACAAAAAAAAGAATTATACTTGCAATAAAGACCATCTCTTATGGACCTATACTGCTGTTCTTTCTCTACCCCTGAAACAGTTGTCTGTCTCTCGTGGTCAATAGTAACACAATTTAAAATATTACTGCAACTAAACAGCAGCTGTAGAGAAGGTAAAATAGGTATATACTGATAGGTCTTTTTAGTCTTTTGATCAAGAATAAACTCAACAGGATCTACAACACTTACATGTTCCTTGTAGAACTGCTTCCGCTTAAAAGCTGTGGCAAGGGGACCACCTTTTTCTATGGTTTTAACCAAGGGATTTGACCTGCCCACTGCTTCAGTAAGCTCTTGAATGACAGACTCATCAACTTCTAAGTTGTGATTTGTAAGAATGTCAGAAATGATGCTACAAGTGACTGGAATTGATGCTGAGGTTAATGAATAATGTAGTTCTTGTAGTAATTCATCAACTGCTGTGGCTGGGACATGCAAAATATTTTCCAACTTTAATAAAACAAGGGCAATGTTCAGCACACTTGCCTCAGAAATATCTTCATCATCATTATCATCACTGCATGATTCTAACAAAGATTCTGTTGGACATGAGGGAAAATCAGTAGGAGGACTGGCTGACTTCTGACAGTCTGCTGTGATTGTGACAACATCTAATTTAAAATCAGTTAGAACATGTGGATTGTGCTTACTATTTTTGTGTGTATGAAAGGTATTATAAATGTTACTTTTAAATGCACATCCTTTAAACACACAAGTCACAGTTTCATGTTTACGCAAATGTTCATTTAGATGACTGAAATAATCTCTTTCATTTGACTCGATGCATGCACACAGGCTGACTGTTCTTGTTTTGGAGATGACTGATCATGGTGGGCACGGTATATGTGTCTTAGAAGGTTATTCCATGATTTAAAAGTGCAAGGACAATTACTGTATACACAAGGATGCCTGAACCTTGCCCCAAAATGTCCATGTTTAAGCTTAGAATGTTTCAATAACTCATACCTACTAGATACTTCTATGCCACACACTTTACATTGCCACATAGCCAAACTCCCATATCTGAAACCCAAAAAGAGAGAGAACAACAGGCATCAACACCTTTGCAAAAGAAATTAAACAAGTCAATTGTAATTAGTACCACTTGAGGTTGTATTAGTTAACATTAGTTAATGCATTAGTTAACATAAACTAATAATGAACTTCACTTATAAAGCATTTTTATTTGTCTTTGTTAATGTTAATTTCTAAAATCGTGTTAATGCACTGTGAACTAACATGAACAAATCGTGAATAGCTGTATTTTTATTGACTAATGTTAACAAAGATTAACTTATGCTGAACAGAGGTGTTGTTCATGGTTAGTTCATGTTAACTAATGCATTAACTAATGTTAACTAATACAACCTTATTGTAAAGTGCTACCATTTCATTTTATTTCAAAGAAAAAAATACACATACCATAATTGAGTAATTGTGCCACACCGGAACAAGAAATGTTGGTATAGTGTCACATCGATGAGGTCTCTGAAATAGCAAAGGCAATATAACGTTAGTTTGATTAGTTTATAATAAAATTACAACCCCTGAAAATAAAGTATATTCCACTTAATGGATGGACACACATTCTATAAACCATTGCATGTAAATACTCCCTTTCACGGACGATTTAATGTCTGTGCAACTTTTTGGCATAATCAAAATATATTTCTAGCAATGTAAGTTAACTTTACATCAAAATGACAACACGTTTTAAAAATGACGCACATACAACGTTTGTCAGTAGGCCTATATCATAAAATGATCAAAGTAACAAATATTATTAAGAGTTTTGCTTTAAAAAATAAATCCAATATACAATATACACTTTTACATGTATAAAACTTTCGATTGATTGTGTTTGAGTGACGTTTTGGCCTATTAACGTTAAAATCAAACTGTAAGATGCACATGGAGACGCAGCCGAAAACAGATCATTCCTCTCAAGTGCAGCCATGACAAAACTAAGTCAAGATCGATTTCAAATCATAAAAATCGTTTTTGTTTAAGTCTAAGAAATTTATAAATATAGAAAATATCTTACCTTGTCGAATATTTCACATCTGTTCACCCAAATCACCGAACAGATGCTGAGTGCTGAATGGCGCCTCCACCGGCTTGCCGCCTTCCTTGAGTTTTTTTTTTTTTTTTTAAAGGCGCATGCGCAACACACTGCATTTGCCACATATGGAAACAATTCAAGTATAGTGTATGTAATTTGATCAGGTTGGACTTGGATCCATTATATTCATGTTGTGTAAGACTAATTTAGATCAATAATGCTTATTTTATAAATTTTTAAATATGTTTTATTTGAATTGATTGCTTAAAATCAATTACTGGCAAGAATCATTTTTTTGAGTGCTCCTCAGCTGTTATCATGTCTAAAACTAGTCTGTTTTGGATATCTGCATCTCGGATTTGCTTCATTTCCTCATCTACCATTGTTAAAGTGTGCTCCGTGCTATTAGCTATAGCTAGTACAGTCCATGCTAACCCATTTATCTTGTTTATCGATTCTGCTGTACCCACCCCCAGGAAAATAGACCAACCCACATTTGCTCTATCTGGTAAAGTCCCTATCACAGAATTAACTTTCTCTTCTGTCTATCCTTTTTCTTGTTTCCATTACCCGGTAAATACACCCCTCGACATAAAATGATAAGCTTAACCATAAACCCAAACTTTCGCAGGTGAAGTGTAATTTGTTCTTCTAAACTTGCAGGTAAAATTAGTCACTACCACTGTACAATTCTCAGTTGTTTCATTGTTCGTGTCAATTCTGACTCAGACTCTGACTTCAGTCCTCTCGCAGTCAGATGTTGGATGTTTTGTTGGGATTTTCTCATGCTTAATGTCCTTCGCAGCTCTCACTATCTCAGTCATTTGCTGCGGGATCAAACAGTCAGTTTCATTCAGTGTTACAACAGTCAGTGGTACTGCTTTGCAGGCATGGGACATTTGCAGGCAAAGCCAGCAGCTCGTCTTTATCTCTAGCTGTTGTTTCTGCAGCCGTGGCAAAGTACAGGCTTTGTTCCCCTGGCACCTCGTCATGGCTTTCTTCACTTCCGGTTTCGCTCCTCCCCTTCCTGCTGGTGGAAAACTTTCTGCAGTGGCTTGCGTGTGCCCACATTGCCCTCTCAGCCACTTTTACGGCAGTATGCGTTGTTAGGAGGATTTGGTAAGGCCCCAGCCACCTTTTCGCCTTCCAGCTCCTCCTCCCGTTGCCCTCTATTAACGCGAAATCACCTGATTTGATGTCATGTAAAGGAGTCCCAGCTGGTTTCCCCAAATTTTACCTGCACACAGACCTTAGACAACAGAAAAGACATCTCTTTGCAATAATTCACAATTATATTGATGTAAGCTATTGTTTACCCCCTTCCATTCCCATGAATGGTGGTCTCAAATGGAGGCCTTTTCTCGTTTTCGTGTTTATCAATACGCATCAAGATGCGAAAATTTTCAGCAAATATTAAAACCTCGTCATAAACTTTCTAAGTTTCTAAGTAAAACATACACTTCAAAAGTGTGGTTTGATTCAGTGTTATATTGTTTGAGTAAAAAGTATTGCGAAGGAAACTTCAACTAAATAGAAATGACTCAACCTTTTACTGGCCAAGTTAAAATTACTAATTTTGTTTGTTATTTTTACTTAACTTAGTTAAGCAGAGTTTACTTAATTCCATATGTGAAATTTACTTAAAAAGTAAAAATAAACTAAAGTAAACTTCACTTAGAATTGAGATAATTTCATGAGGTTAATCCAATGCTGTTTAGTTGAATCAAGTAAACAGTGTTAATTTTGTCCAAACAATTATCCTAAAAAAATTGTTTTGTACTTTACCGGTGGCAAAACAAAATAATCTGGTTTCAATGATTTATATCACATAATTGAATGCATTCAATGAATAAGTGCATTCATTGAGTGACATGAGGTTTGCCTTGAACCATTTAGACCTAAGGGCTGCACAATTCATCAAATTTGTAATCGTGATTACAATTACGGATGTCACAATTATGTAATCGTTCAATAAAATGTAATCGCAATTACAAAAAAAGTCCACTTATATTATTCTGTGTACTTAATATGTTTTTTTTTTTTCTACAGGTTATATTAAGTTTTTTTCCCCATTGTTTTTATTTTTATTTTTAGTATAACATTATTATACCATGCATATTTGTACATTTTTATTTAAAGAATCCAAACCAATGTATATTTGACTTTGAGGCTTAATGCTATAGAATAATCGTAATTAATAATTGCAATTACAATTCAAGGGAATAATCGACAATTATGATTTTTGTCATAATCGTGCAGCCCTAACCTAATATATACTGTGTTAACCCTTGTACGGTCTTCGTTTGGGAATTACACTCAGGGTCTTTGGGGTCTCCACAGACCCCAGGCAACAAAATGTAATTTTGTAACAAAACAATTGTTTTTTTTTAGAACAAATGTAATTTTACTCTGTTTATTAATGTTTTTATTCAACATCTGTGCAGTTTTTGGAGTATTATAATAGTTTTTAATTTTACATAAATACATTTAAAAACATTTTTTTTAAATGGATTTTCACACAAAATCAGTTTTTTTAAAATGTAAAATACACTTTATAAAAGGCCCAAATTTCTAACTTTCATTCGTGGGGATAACATGGATTTGACATGGTTTAGTGTAAGATTTGTGCGCATCTTTTGGAAAATACAGTTTTAAAATAAAAAATAAATGACTTTTACCAGTAAATGGCTGCAGAGCTCCACTATTTGCTATGTGCTATTTGACAGACTGAAAGACATCTTGTCACAAGTATTTTTCAGTTGGATTCATATCTAAATGTTATGAAATCACAAATATAACAATTAAAATTAATTAATTTTGTCAAAGTTTAGCATTTTTTTTGTACTGAATTTTTTTTTCCCAATGATTTTACAGTATGATTACAATCAAACCTGAACAAGAGAAAAGTTGGAGTTGTAAACTTCCATCCATTAGCCCAAAAACGGACTCTAACGGCTTGGTCAAAAGGAAATCTGCGCGTAAGCCTTTTCAGCATTTTGGTGAAGTTCTCTTAATTTATTGAGATCTCATTTTAAATCTGACTCCATTAATAATTTTATCTGACTCCAATTTTATGTGACTCCATAAAGTGTTAGAGTTTATCAGCTGATTTTACGATTAGTTGCGATTTAATTTAGATCGTTGATTTTCCTTAGTATCACTTGTTTTCAAATTCGTTCATCAAGAGACCCAATATCGCACAGAACAGACGCGTCCGGACCGCGCGTTCACGAACACAAAATGAATACTTCTGATATTAGTCAGAGGATGTAGAGTGGATATTTTATCTTTAAGTGGTTGCCCATGCTCACTCAACAAAAAGTGTAATTTTATTAATATCTCTGAGCTACAACTTGCTAATTCAGCGATAGTCAGACATTGGATTATCACGCACTCTGCGCCCATGCTTCAGTAGTGCCGTCATCAGTTTGATCTATCATAACACAGGATTTTGCGGTAATAAAGGAGTCTACATTGATCCATACTAGAAAAATGATTTCAGAACAAAACAAGATAAATCAAGATTAACATTTATTTTGGCCAGACAGGAAAAATAAATAAGTAAACAAGAATCCATGGTACACAACTGATCAGCGTAAAAACAAACACAATCGCAAAGCAATATGAAAATAATTTCAAAGAGTCATCATGTCTGGCACATGCAATGTGTGTGAGTGCCTCAAAGACACTGACACAGCACCACATGGGGGTTCTGGCTACAGAATGTTCCCCCCCTCTAAGTTCTGTTTCCCTCCCTTAAATACTCCAACTAGAACAAAAGGGTTGTAAATATTTGCAACACAAACACCTGGTTTTAGGGGAGAGGATCAGATATCTTTAAAGAGACCACTCAGAAGGAGAACAGAATTCTCATTAGTTTTCAATCTTTCTAATACTACTAATGACTGCTGTGAAACTGAGACCATTTTACCATTCGCACTGAGACCTTTTAAAGGACACCAAACATGAAATGGATAAAACAATAGATTTACAGGATACATAATCATTGGTATATCTGCATTTGTTGACTTGAAAACAGGGCAAGGAGAGGGCAAAATGGGGAGGGGGGAGAAATGTTTGATCAGGGTGGTGTCACAGTTTCTGTGAGATTTTCTCTCAAGATTAGTGACTTGTATTATTCTATTGTTGGGGTGTGGATCTCAGCCTTTGTCTTAGCATCAAAACCGGTCCTTACAGAGTCTTTAGATTTTATCATTTATTTCAAACATCTGATTTTCTTATAATTCTACAAATTTAATCTACACCTCAGTTACTAACTGTAACAGAACAAAAATGAACAGAAATGAACAGTTATATTACATATTGAGTAAAAAATTCACAACATAAACATCAAAATGCAATGAACTGAACAGAAATAACAAATGTATTCCTGTGTGTGTGTGTGTGTGTGTGTGTGTGAGCATGATCAATTTGCATTGTGGATGTTTTATGCATTGTTGGACGTGTGCCACTTCATCTGTATGCGTGTTCTGTGTTGTTTCTGTTTTTTAAGGATGAATTTAGTCAATTTTAAGCGGGGTCTCCAGAGACCCTGAAGACCCTGAGTGTGACTTTTTTTGTCACACGAACATAAAAGCAGATATCAATCCAATATTTTTTTTATTTGTAGATCTAGAGAGTGTTGACAACCGTACACAGTCTCATGCCATTTGGACAAAGGGAATAATTTTCTTTAATTTGAGCAAACGTCCTTTGGGGTCAGAAAAGACCCCGAAGACCCTAATGCATGTATATTAGTATTGTGAACTAATTTTATTTGATTCCACAAAAAATGTGATTCCTCTTTAAGTAAAAATAACTGAATTAAGCAAAAATTGTATTTATATCAAATGAAAGGCATTATACAATAAAGAATACAATGTAACAAATGTAACAAATTATTATTATTATTACAATGATAATACATTTATAGTATATCAGAAATACTACAGAACCGATGAGAAAACAAGTAATGTTCTTATAATTACCAAGAGTGAATTATATATTATGAATGAACACTTTAAACATTTGTATCTTATTACCACCAGATGTTATAGTGAATCTGTGCATGAGACTTTCTTTTCTATTAATATCATATATAATCTTCCTGTTCTCATTATCTTTTCATCACCTTACAGAAGATTTACAGGCCACATTAAATGGTTTTACCTCTAACTAATAGTCCATAAGCAGATTCAGGTATAATTCTTATAGGCTCCCAGGGTGTGTTCCTGCATTCTGTGGCAGAGGGGGCGTGTGTAGCAGAGATATGTTGTTACACCAGATTATAAATATTTTTTTAAATATTTTTTATATAGAGATTATTTGTTTGTAAATATTCGTTTTGGGGAAATTTTATTTTGAAAACTGTGTGCTTCATATCAGTATGTACGTCGGCTGACGTCATGCGTGAGTGCGGAGGTTCAAATCGCAGCGCAATCGGAAGTTCGTTCTCTTTCCTTCAATGACACTGGAGAGGAGAGGTGCTAACATTAAATTGCCTTTGATAAACCAGATTTGTCTGGGAAAATTCTTTTATTACCACATCATCAAAAATATTAAACACAACGCAGAGGAACAACCGCTACAAAACTGGTGCTGTGACCCAACGAATGGTTGATCGTTGTTGACCACCGGGATAGCTGATTTGAAGTGTGACTGCCGTTGAGGGGAGCTGGAGGCGAGACGGGACTTCTGTCATCTGTTGCTGTTTCTTCAGTGGTGTTCGGATATGTGACGGATTGAGCTGTGCCTGGGAGGAGACTGCTAACACTCTGTTGCGGAAATCAACGTTGAAGACGCAGGAAATGGTTGATGAGATCATGAACAGAGTTATGGGGTGGGCCAGAGATGTGATGAGAGTATGGCTGCGCAATGGTTCAACGACTCCTACTGTTGATTCTGTCTTTTCTGTGTTGAAGCAGCATTTCGGGGACCAGAGCAGTTCGGGTATCCCATTGACTGATTTCTATTCCGTGAAACCATTTCCCAAAGAGGGTGCTTGGGATTTTTGGAGAAGACTGAATAAAGCAGCAGATGTAGCTGAGCAGAGTTTGAAATGGGAAGGCAGAACTCTGGACAACAGGAGCAAAGAGGTAGCAGTCATGTTCATTCGTAATTGTCCTGACAGAGAGTTAGCTTTTGTTTTAAGAGTAAACCTGCACAGTCATGGACTGCATCTGAGGTGCAAGAGCAAATTGATGAATTGTTAAGAGAACGGAAGTTGACAAGTCAAGCTGTCAAACAATTCACCACTGTTGTCTCGGAACCAGAAGCTGCTGAGACTGTCTCGCCTTCTAAGTCTGATCAGGGGGCAGGCGCAGCTGATGAGTGCTGTCTTTACTGGAAAAAGCATTAGTGTGCAACACTCAATCTCTGCGGGGCCCCTGGAACGTTAATACTCACTTTTTTCACACCGACATTACCCACGTCCCAGTGTGAAGCTGGAGACCAGGCACACTTAGGACGCAAGCACTCTAGCACCAGATGTCACCGGGAGGTGCAGACTATAGAACCGAATGAAGGTGTGCGGGGTGGCCCACCCGGCCGCCTCACAAACCTCTTGAAGCGAGGCACCAGAGAGGAGGGCCACCGAGGAGGCCATGCTCCTGGTGGAATGAGCCCTCACAGCCATG
The DNA here is from genome assembly GCA_033150135.1 of Gobio occitaniae. NCBI lineage: Eukaryota > Metazoa > Chordata > Actinopteri > Cypriniformes > Gobionidae > Gobio > Gobio occitaniae. The sequence goes on from JARQWZ010000794.1 coordinate 205,110, forward strand.
TGTGAAGGCAGATTACGCACCCTATAAGCTGTGGCTATAGCCTGGTCCAGTTGCTGATCGTCTGAGTAGACGCAGGCAGCCCTCTCTTGGGTGAGCCAAAGCACAACAACAATTGGTCTGACCTTCTCCATTGGGAAGACTTCTCCAGGTAGATTTTAAGTGCTCTGACAGGACAGAGCAGGTGAAGTCTCCCCTCTTCCGCCGTCAGGTGGGGAGGAGGATGGAAAGCCTGAAGAACCAAAGACCGAGCCACCTGAGATGGCACCTTGGGTATATACCCCGGTCCACCGGTCCACCGGTCCATATACCCCGGTCCATATACAGGTCCACTTCCACTGGGCTGAATCTCTCGCACATGGTCTCAACCACCTCTGGGTGGAGCCGCCATTCCCCGGGCCTCAGCCCCTTGCGTCTAGGGTGCAAGATGGCCTTAACTCCACCAGGGGCAAACTCCAGGCAAGTTGGCGTAACCGCCAAGGCCTGGAGATCTCCCACCCTCTTGAGAGAGGTAATGGCAAGGAGAAGGGCCACCTTGAGGGTCAGGTTCTTCGGCTCAGCCTGCTCCAGTGGCTCGAAGGGGGCCTCGGCCAGCCCTTCAAGTACCACCGCCAGGTCCCAGGTTGGGACTCTGGAATGAGCCGCCGGCCTCATCCTCCGGGCCCCACGGAGGAACTGTACAACCAGAGGGTGCTTCCCCAAGGGTCCCTCACCTAAAGGTGCGTGGAAAGCCCCAAGGGCAGCCACGTACACCTTCAGGGTGGACGGGGTAAGACCATAAGAGAAGCGATCTTGGAGGAACTCCAGCACTGAAGCCAATGGGCAGTTAACTGGGTCCACCTCACGCTCTCTACACCAAGTGGAAAAGACGTTCCACTTGAGGCTGTACAGTCTCCTGGTTGAGGGAGCTCTAGAGCTGAGCAAGGTCTCGACTACCTCTGCTGACAGGCCCGCCTCTAGGTACTGAGCCCCCTCAGGGGCCAGACCCAGAGGCTCCATAACTCCGGCCGGGGGTGAAATATTGTGCCCCCTGCCTGCGAGAGCAGATCCCTCCTCAGATCCCTCCTCAGAGGGATCCTCCTCTGAGGGATCTGCCATGGAGGGCCGTCTAGCAGAGCTATAATGTCTGAGAACCATGCTCGAGTGGGCCACCGGGGTGCTACTAAGAGCAGGCTGATGCCCTCCCGGCGGACCCGCTCCAGAACTCCCGGGAGCAGAGCGATCAGGGGAAAAGCGTACAGACGTAGCCTCGGCCACGTCTGCACCATGGCGTCCAGCCCATGGCGTCTAGCCCTATCCTCGACAGGACGTCTGCTCCCTGGTTCTGGTCCCCGGGGATATACATCGCTCTGAGAGACGATAATTTCCCCTGGGACCACAGGAGGATTTGATGCACCAGTCTGCATAGAGGGCGTGACCTCAAACCCCCCTGAAGGTTGAGATACGCGGCAACTGAGGTGTTGTCCGAGCGTATCAGGACATGGTGGCCGCCAGGGACAGACTGGGGCTAAAAAACAGCCCTGGACTTTCTCCCAAATAGGCCCATCATCCGGCCATTCGCCCCTAGCCGTGCGCAACAGAAACTAGCAAGGATGTATGTGATGAAGGTTCGAAGTAGGGTAAGGAAGGAAGAAGACAGGGGTCGGCGTGACTGGGACACGTGCTCTTTATTTAGTATATAACTCAAAATAACAGCGCTCGCGGGCGCAAACAGCTCTCCAATGGTAGCAGCTTTTTAACCACTTTCTCCAACAGACAATATTTCTTGGCACAGGTCAGGCAGATAGCAGCAGTGGTGTCCCAGTCCCTCTCTCTCTCCATCTCTCTCTCGCAGTGGCTTTATAGCTCTCTCCACGCCAATTACTGTAATCAAAGACAGGTGTTTTTAATCAGCGCTCAAGCCGCTTACTCACCGCTCGGATCCTTTCCTTCTCTCCGCCCGCAGACCTCGCGAAAACCACGCCCACCTCACCACAATGTACTATGCCACAATACTGTCAGACTATCAGACAAGGTATTCACAACAAGTGACATCTCAAAACCTATGGCTAGGCCCTATTAATTTTGTCTGTGAAGCTTTCACAAACAACCACCAGGTCTTTGCCAATTCCACTGTAAGGTGGTGCCGATCGGTCTGGGCCGAGAGATGCCGTTCAGTCTGAACAGAGAAACCGTGATTTCCCGGAAACAAAGGACTTTCCCAAAGATTACCATTCGAACACTTCCCCAAATACACAACAGCCCCACCCGAGACACATCACACTGAGACACACACACCACACATTCACACCCTGCACAGCACCCTCTGTATAACTCACTCTCACCCACACTGAAAACTCATTCAAAATCTATGCAACGTTAAATGTATACAATGTGTAACTTTGCATGTTTAGTATCATTTGAAACGTATCAGTGCGTCTGGTAAAATGGTCTCATTCTCCTAATCGTAATGCAAACCTCCAAGAAGTTATGTAAGTTGATAAAAATACTATGTCTCACCAAAAGGTGACCCCCCACAGATCATCCACTCAACTGCCTCCTGTATGTAAATAAATGCCCTCCTTTGCAGATGTCTAGAACCCATTCAAACACAGATCCTGATTGCCCATTTGTGACCCCCCTGGATGAGGGACCCAAATCTAATTATAACCTCAAACACCACCATTTGTGGTCTTATTGAATTATCTGGGTATTTAAGGGAAGGTGATACAAGAATCGGGGAGTCTGTATTGAGATTTCCCACACTGCTTGTGTGTAGTTTTTCATGACCAGGTAAAGATTTCTAGAATCCTTGATTCTTGAATTATTGTTTCTGTATATGATTGATTGATGCTTTTTTACTCTTTGAGTTGACTTTTGATTGATGTTTCTTACCTGGTTAATAAATCGTTATGCTTTAAACTTACTGCAACGCATTTTGTGTTATTCACTCAGTATTTCATGTTATAACCATAACAGTACGGATATCTGCTCAGGTTAGTTTAACACGGACTAAGACACGGTTTTGGTGAAGCTTAAAGAGCACACCGGATCGATGCTTTAGAGCTCCGACTAACACATTGGCACTAGGTAACGTATACTTGGACTGTAGAGGTTGATAGACTAAACAAGTCTTTCCGTTTAGAACAATAGTAAATTGTTAGACCAAACTAAATAGGGCAACCTCAATTCCTGATTATTGCAATATTGTTCTGATTAACGTATACGTGGGAAACCACGGCATGATTATAGAAAGTTATCATCAGAATTAGCAAGTTGGTCGCTTGATTCTGTGATAATGGTCATGGCCTCTGATTAGAAACAGTTTTGCATTAATTAAGTGAATTCAGATCTAAGGGAACTGAATAAAAATATTCTGGAATGATCAACGTATTGCACGGGCGTCCAGAATATCAGTGTGTCGCCTCTGCCTAGATGACCAAGACTGACTAGTCCGTAACAGAGATCGTAAACCCGGCCGGTGCGAAACTCTAGACCGTTACTGGAATCTTGAATGCTGAGTATAACATAAGATAAACGATTTAAATTGAAAGACAAAGTATAAATCTAAAGTTAATGGTTAACAAAATCATTTAACACCTTTTCATTTAATGGAGTCAGATGAAACAACAAGGTAAATACATACAAAAGAATGTGTTTAAAATTGAACTGTTTTATTGTGTAAAAGGAAAGACAGAGATACGCAGAAACACCTTCTCCCTGCCATTGGACGCCGAGAATTGGACCAGTGGGCGGGGTTTTGCAGGTGGTGACCTCGACGTGATCTTGTCAACATTGAGACAAGGAACGTCTTTCCAGCGCGAAATTCAGTTTACCTGTAGCCTACGGACCATGAGGTTTGAACTCCTTCTCCTCTCTCTTCAAATGCTGTGGTAAGTTAACTTTCTTTGCCTTTTAGAATTGTTGAGGGAAAGTTATTTACAACTCACACATATAGACACATTTCTAGAACGGGTCGGTATACCCACTATAGATCGGAACCGTAGAAATCCGATATTGTGTAAGAATTAGACGTGAAACATGACTTTTCAGGGAAAGAACAGCTGCAGTGCAGATGAGGAAATTATGACAATCTTAGGCGTACAATTACAAGATCTCCTCGTTCGATTAAGCGATAAAGGATTGAACCTAAAATGGAGTAACAACGAGATTTTATCATGGTTTTCTGCTAAGGGCGCAAAACTAAAATCTAAATCAAAATACAAGAAAATCCCCGCTGCAATTGTTTATTTGCTTCGTCGTAACGATCTCGAGACAATGGCCGAGGGTGAACGAACGATAGCAAATATCAAAGAAATTGAAAGATTGCGATCTGACGAATTACAAAAGTTAAGATCAAAGGTCGAAGCGGTTGCATACGAGCAACAAGGGTGGGCTAGACAGCGCGAAGAAATGGCGACACAAATCGATCAGTTACAAAGAAAACTTCAAACCGGCAGTAATTACATATCTGCTCTCGAAGGCTGTTGTGATAATGTAGGATTTCCAGTGGCCGCAGTAAAGCAAGCAGCACTGGATGAAACTTTTGAGCTAGCAAAGCCAAATGATAGTGATGACGATGATGCTGCATTAGGATACAGGCCACAGACTCGTAACCGAGCCCTTGTGTTAACGCCTGAAGAACCTAAACAACGAAGCCCGATAAAGACTCGCACAAAATCAAATGACACACCGAAGAAATCATTTAAGGTCGCCGTGCTTAAAACAATGACTAATGCGAACGACGAAATCACAACAATCAGCCGTCCGTTAACCTGCGAAGAATGTTCTAGACACAAACAAGTCGTTGGAGTAATGCCAAGAAAAGGGCCGTTTCAACCCTACTGGGAAACATTGATGTTACAGGCTACGGTGTATAAGCTAGAAGTTAGAGACGTGTGGCAAATAGCACTTCTCACTCTCCCTGAAGAGCTCAGACCCAAACTAACCGAAGGCATGAGATCTGGCAACATAATAGACCGAGTCCGCAACGAAACAGACAAAGACATATATGAACGACTAAAACAGGCATTATTAGAAATGAGGGGACCGACACACGCAGATTGGGGCAAAATACTAGAAATCAAACAGGCGAGTAATGAAACATTTGAGACATACGCCGAGCGGTTATGGATAACTTACAGAGAACACTCAGGATTAGAAAATGCAGATCGAGACCATGACGCATTATTGCAACTTGTAAAAAATAATGCGGGCATCCCAATCCAACGGGCTTTGTCAAATGGCGTCGATCCAGCTGAAAACTATCAATAATATCAATTCCAATCCAATTCCAATCAATAATAGACTGGGGCTCAAGAATAGAAAATAGATGGAAATCTAAACCCCGTAACGTAGCATCCGCTCAATGGTTGACAGAAGGAAATAGCCAAAATAAACTCAGCCAAAAATCCCCATACAAAATGCTTTGCCGTTACTGCAACAAACCTAACCACACCGCAAAAGAATGTCGTAGAAAAGAAAGACTAACTGGAGAAAGGAAGTCCCACGATCAAACAAAACGTAATAGCAACGACTCCGAACTCTTGAAACAATTCACGAATTTCATCACTGAATTTAAAAAACAGAACAGCCAAACTAGAATGACTCAAAATGCGAGCGGAACGACTGAAAAATACAATCAACAATAGGGATACGTGGCCTCCATCGCCGTAGGGAGCATAATTAAGAGCGGCGACCGAATTAAAATAAGAGCTAATTTAGGAGGCCGGCTAGCGGACATACTTATTGATTCTGGTGCATCTTGTTCCTGCACAAATATCCCCCTACCGTTAACAAACGAAACAATTCAAGTCAAAGGTATCGGCGATACACTAATGATTGCGACGAAAACACAGCCAGTTCAACTCGATTTAGGCATGGCGATATTAACAGAACCCCTCTGGTATTTGCCAAATAACAGTGAAGGGACTGTACTGGGAATGGACATTATGCAAAAATATGGCTTTGTAATTCACTGCTTCGAAAAACAAATTGAATTGAGAACGGACAAAACAGTGAAAAGATGTATGCCAAAAATTAGAGCAATCATGTCCATATCCACTACAGATCCTATTCAACAGATGGTAAACAAACACGAAAACATTTGGGCTACACATGAACATGACTGCGGCCTCGTTGACTTTGTTGTGTGTCTTGAAGGGGAGCCCCCTCCCCCACAAAAACAATACCGCATCAAACCTGAGGCAGAGACCGCAGTTCATGACATTGTTCACCAACTTGAAACCAGAGGGATAGTTCGGCGATGTAGTTCCACCACAAATTCACCGTGTTTACCGGTGCCAAAACAAAACGGTAAATGGCGTCTTTGCATCGATTACCAACGTCTGAACAAAGTTTTGCCCAAGGCTACACCTATAGTGGCAAACCCATCTACGTTATTATCGCAAATTTCAACAAAAGCATCTTGGTTTACTGTACTCGACATAAAAAACGGTTTCTGGTCCATTAAAGTTAAACGCACAGATCAGTGGAAATTGGCCTTCACTGTGAATCAAATTCAGTACACATGGGAGAGAATGCCACAAGGCCTCCATAACAGTCCTGCAATTTTTCACAGAGCGTTAGAAGACACACTTAATCCACTGACAGGGACCGGAAACGTAATCCATTATGTTGACGACATACTCGTTGCGACCGAAGGGTCATTTGATGATCATTTGCAACTCGTTGATGAAGTACTGTTAACACTCGGTAAAGCTGGTTTCAAATTGAACAAAGAAAAAGCACAAATTGCACAAAAAGAGGTGCAATACCTGGGCTACACAATTACGCAAAGCTACCGAGCGTTAACAGACGATAGACGAAAATGCATTGCTGAACTACCGAGACCGCATACGCTGAACGCATTACAGAAAGTACTGGGTACAGCAAATTACCTACGAGACTTCATACCAGATTTCGCTAATGTTGCCACGCCATTATACTCTCTCTTAAAAGGAAAATCGAAACCCTCCGATATCCTTGAATGGACAGATGAACACGAAAAGGCTTTTACGTGTCTCAAAGAGAACTTAAGTTCAGCGCCCGCTCTAGGTCTGCCCAACCCTTCAAAGAATTTTCATTTGCAAGTCGACACAAATGACAATACGCTAAGTGGTATCTTAGCTCAAGATCATGGGGGAAAACTGCGTCCGATTGCCTACTATAGTCGAAAGAAATCTCCTGTCGAACAGGGATTTGACCCTTGCACACAGCACGTGCTGGCGGTTCACTGGATGTTGACAACAACTGAACCAGTTGTGGGTTTTCAGCCCATCATTATACATACAGTGCACACGCCAGTACAAATGCTGTTGCAGGGCCGAATAAAAGGTGTATCGTCGCAAAGGTTAGCAAGATGGTTAGCAGATATACAAGCTCGTGACATCACAACTGTGAACGATCGAATACTCCCTCATCTGTTGGGGGATGTGGAGGGTCACCCACACACATGCCAAACAAAACCGGAAGCACAGAGTCCAGTTCATGACCAAAAACTTGCAAATCAGACGCAAGCATACATTGACGGCTCTCGATACTGGCATGATGGCAACTTCCATACCGGATGTGCTGTGTGGACCCCCCACTCTCCCAATCCAGATGCTAACCAATTGCTACTCAAATTACCTGCGAACACATCCGCACAAGAAGCAGAACTTATCGCATTGCTTGAAGCAATAAAAACGCACCATGAACCACTGTGTGTATACACTGATAGCCGTTATGCATTCGGTGCAGTTCATGATTTTATGGCTCAGTGGCAATTGCGAAAGTTTCTTACTGCCGCCGGTACACCAATCAAACATTTCAACATCATAACTTCGATTTGGCATGAGATAAAAACACGTGATTCCCCACTCTCTGTCGTTAAAGTGCGCGCACACATTAACAAAAACCCAGATGAGAACGAGAAAAACAACAACATCGCAGATCAATTAGCTAAATTAGCAGCACTAAAGGGAGATGAATGGCAGCCTAACAGACTGATGGTTACTGCTGTGAGTGCAGTTCAGACTACTCCTATTGACCTAAAACAGTACCAACAAGAACTGTGGGCATCTGATGGAGAGCTGACACCGCACCTACAGCGGGACCAGTTAGTCAAAGTCACAGAAGGTATGATCCTGAGAGATAATAAATTTGTCGTTCCAGAAGCCCTCCAGAAACCAGTGATAAAATTATACCACGATTACGCACACGTATCAGCGCCCAGAACCCAACAACTGATACAAAAGAACTTTTGGTGGCCAGAAATGGCATCAGACATTCAAAGATGGTGTGACACATGCATTGTATGTGCCACCATTAACCAAGGTAAACCGGGACGCACAAAACTGTGCAGACCAGAACCTCCTAAAGGACCTTGGGAAATGTTACAACTGGATTTTATTGGTCCACTACCCCCTGCCAAGGGCGGCTACCGCTATTGTCTCGTAATAGTTGACAAATTTTCGAAATGGGTCGAAGCGATTCCCACTCGCAACAACAGCGCAAATGCAGTGGCACGAGTGATAGCGAACCAAATCCTCCCACTCTGGGGAGCACCAATCCAAATTGAATCCGACCAAGGTACACATTTCACTGGACAGGTAATGAAACACATATGCCAGATGCTGAACATCAAACAAAGACTACATGTACCCTACAGGCCACAGAGCTCGGGTATGGTTGAACGTTTGAACCGCACTATAAAAGAAAGCATCTCAAAACAAATAACACAACACCAGAACAAATGGATTGATGCCCTACCCACAGTCCTAACAGTGATACGGGCAACGCCTTCAAAGGCCACAGGTATCAGTCCATTTGAACTCATGACTGGAAGGGTCATGAAACTACCCATAGACCCAGAAATCACCCCAGCAGACCTGGGACCTCTCATGATTGCAACACAACAGTCTGTGTTAAAACGATTACAAGAGAGGCTGGAAGTGCTACATGCACACGCTGCTCTGAAACAACAGCAGTCAGATCTGATGAACGATGCACAATTCAACCCAAACTCTGAGGTGAAATTCTCAGAAGGGGACATGATAATGATACGCGTCTTTGTGAAACAAGGAGCTTTCACGCCCCGATGGCATGGACCATATGAAATTAAAGCTGTATGCAACAGCTGTGTGGCCACATCCGTAAAAGGAAAATTGAGATGGTATCACATGTCACAGTGCAAACTATTCAAAGGTACACAGAATAAATAAATAATTGTCAATGTTTTTCCTCTTCATGTCTTCCAGGTTGACTGCAGCAATCCCATGGAGACCGGAAGAGAGAAAAATATCAGGGCCCACGTGCATCAGACTGGGCCAAAGGGTTTCACTCACACACAACCTGAATTGCGGGAGGTGGGTGTGGAAATACTCTAAGGGGCCATCCATGCCAAAAATTGCTATCACACCCAAAGAGACATTTACATGGCCTCCCGGTTTAGCACCGGAACCAAATTGTGCACCACAAATTTGCTGTAGGTCAGGTAGTACACACCCACCTGTTGAAAGCTTTTCAGGATACACTCGAGCACCCACATTCATGCACAACATAACCGCCTGGTACCAACTTAAAATACATCCAGGCGAAACAACTGGCAGTATGCACACTGTACAAGAGAACAATAATAATGGCATAGACCCTAAGTTATGCTATTATGTCAAAAGTTTGGAACCTGCAACATATAGGTGCTCACACACAGAAACCCACAATGACACACACATGAGATTCACGGAATCCATATATAATCTCACAACATATACACCACATGATCAAATACCAAAAACTTTTGTGTGGACTAACAGAAAAGAAGGAACTTATTGCATAGGTGAATGCTCACATAACTTAGACAATTTCACCAATCCACAAAATTGTTCATGGACATCTAAATATTGCTTTGAATTAACCACCTGTGGATACACCAAACCTAAAGAATGTCCAAAATTACACCCTATTCCTCCTGGTGGTCTGATCCGAGGAAACCTTAACAAGACTTTATTACATGATGTAAACTTGGTGATGACACATGTAACTTACAACATTTCCAACATTTTCTCTGCCTTTACAGAACATTGTGATGATAACGATGACTCCTTTACATGGCTACAGTCACGAATCGATGATTTAATTTCTGATTACAAAGACAGACTTGCCGTCCAAATTCCACCTGCTCGTTCAAAACGAGACCTGCTTGGTAACATAGCTGGCTTATTCGGATCAGTTAATTCAGCAGTTAACACCTACCAAATAACCAAACAATCTCAATTCTCCTCATGGTTGATGGACCAAATGGCCACTGGTTTTCAACACATCACCAATAGCAATGATAACCTAATCAAAGCGGTTAGATCCGAAGCTCAGGCGCTTCTAACGATCAGCCATACATTGTTCAATCAGACCCGTAACATCGAACGTGACTTAGCCTGCAAAGCATATGCTCAAGATTTATTCACTGCAACTAGACAGGAAATTTTAGATCTTCGCCTCCATAAAACCCCAAGGCATGTTTTGAGTGATTTAATTGAGATTTTAGACCTGCATAGATGGCTCTCTTCTGAAAAAATGAAAAATGTAAGGTATTCAGAACTGCTATCTACAATTATGATGTATACTGGAAAAGAATGTATCGGTTGCATTGGATTCTTTGTCACCTTCCCTTTGATCCACCCAGACCAAGTCTATCCAAATTCCACTACTATTCGCTCCATCGGTATGGTCGTTAAAGATCAGGTAATTAAATGGGACCATCTCACTGGCTATATGACTTTGAAGGGTACTGAGACCTTATTTACCAGCCGCACTTGTTGTCAAGAAACTCACAATTATGTTGTCTGTACATGTAACACATTACAACCTTTCTCTCCCAATGATAACAAGCTTGTAAATGTTCAGTCGTTACATGGTCATTCGAATGCTGTTCAAGTGTCTCACACACAGTGGTGCATCATCAGCGAGATGAACTCCTTCACATATGGGGGGCTAACCTGCCCTGCCAATCATTCCTTCTGCTTGGAAGTGACAGAGGACTTTTCTATGGGTCAGATCAACATCCTTGGAAGAATGCCACAGGATGCAGAGGTCGCCCCCTGGTGGGATGACACCTTTTATGAACATGGAACAAAGGCATTGATCGAAACGATGGACTTGGTACAGAAAGTTATTCTTCAAACCGAGTATCACCTCTCCCAAGCGCAAGTAGAAACAAACTTGGCGCGAAAGACTGCACAGATTCTGTCTAGCACATCCACCAGATCGGCACAGAGTGCATATTCCTGGTGGGACTGGATACTTCGAGGATGTGCTGCTGGAAGCGCACTCATCTTCCTCTTCACGGTATTCCAATGCTGCTACTTCAGACACCTCATCAGGTCTGTGAAAACATCCACCAACACGATCTTAGCCCTCAGCCCACTACGGCTACCCACCTTGCAAAGATTGAAATGACACCGTCGAAACCTTGTGAATGGCTCACGGTGCCAAGAGGGACAAACTGTAAGGTGGTGCCGATCGGTCTGGGCCGAGAGATGCCGTTCAGTCTGAACAGAGAAACCGTGATTTCCCGGAAACAAAGGACTTTCCCAAAGATTACCATTCGAACACTTCCCCAAATACACAACAGCCCCACCCGAGACACATCACACTGAGACACACACACCACACATTCACACCCTGCACAGCACCCTCTGTATAACTCACTCTCACCCACACTGAAAACTCATTCAAAATCTATGCAACGTTAAATGTATACAATGTGTAACTTTGCATGTTTAGTATCATTTGAAACGTATCAGTGCGTCTGGTAAAATGGTCTCATTCTCCTAATCGTAATGCAAACCTCCAAGAAGTTATGTAAGTTGATAAAAATACTATGTCTCACCAAAAGGTGACCCCCCACAGATCATCCACTCAACTGCCTCCTGTATGTAAATAAATGCCCTCCTTTGCAGATGTCTAGAACCCATTCAAACACAGATCCTGATTGCCCATTTGTGACCCCCCTGGATGAGGGACCCAAATCTAATTATAACCTCAAACACCACCATTTGTGGTCTTATTGAATTATCTGGGTATTTAAGGGAAGGTGATACAAGAATCGGGGAGTCTGTATTGAGATTTCCCACACTGCTTGTGTGTAGTTTTTCATGACCAGGTAAAGATTTCTAGAATCCTTGATTCTTGAATTATTGTTTCTGTATATGATTGATTGATGCTTTTTTACTCTTTGAGTTGACTTTTGATTGATGTTTCTTACCTGGTTAATAAATCGTTATGCTTTAAACTTACTGCAACGCATTTTGTGTTATTCACTCAGTATTTCATGTTATAACCATAACAGTACGGATATCTGCTCAGGTTAGTTTAACACGGACTAAGACACGGTTTTGGTGAAGCTTAAAGAGCACACCGGATCGATGCTTTAGAGCTCCGACTAACACATTGGCACCAGGTAACGTATACTTGGACTGTAGAGGTTGATAGACTAAACAAGTCTTTCCGTTTAGAACAATAGTAAATTGTTAGACCAAACTAAATAGGGCAACCTCAATTCCTGATTATTGCAATATTGTTCTGATTAACGTATACGTGGGAAACCACGGCATGATTATAGAAAGTTATCATCAGAATTAGCAAGTTGGTCGCTTGATTCTGTGATAATGGTCATGGCCTCTGATTAGAAACAGTTTTGCATTAATTAAGTGAATTCAGATCTAAGGGAACTGAATAAAAATATTCTGGAATGATCAACGTATTGCACGGGCGTCCAGAATATCAGTGTGTCGCCTCTGCCTAGATGACCAAGACTGACTAGTCCGTAACAGAGATCGTAAACCCGGCCGGTGCGAAACTCTAGACCGTTACTGGAATCTTGAATGCTGAGTATAACATAAGATAAACGATTTAAATTGAAAGACAAAGTATAAATCTAAAGTTAATGGTTAACAAAATCATTTAACACCTTTTCATTTAATGGAGTCAGATGAAACAACAAGGTAAATACATACAAAAGAATGTGTTTAAAATTGAACTGTTTTATTGTGTAAAAGGAAAGACAGAGATACGCAGAAACACCTTCTCCCTGCCATTGGACGCCGAGAATTGGACCAGTGGGCGGGGTTTTGCACCACAATAATAAACACAAATATGAAAGACAAGGAAAAACTGCACTCTGATGGAAGACAGACAGAAAGTGCAAGCTAGGATTTTTTGGTTAAACAAAAATATAGTAAATTATTTAGGCCCCTTCCTTGTATGTTAGCACGTTTAGAGTGGTAGCAATGCATGCCTGATGTTTTCCCATTTAATTCAATACCTTAGTCTTCATCCCAACAGAAAATGTGAGCTCACTACAACCTCTCATATACAAAAAGTGAATGAAAGAAATGAAAACCAATGCAATACGATGATGAATGTCCAAAAGATGACACACAAAAGATTAGTGTGTGTGTGTGTGTGTGAGAGAGTGAGTGAGTGAGAGTGAGAGTGAGAGTGAGAGAGTGAGAGTGAGAGAGAGAGAGAGAGAGAGAGAGAGAGAGAGAGAGAGAGAGAGAGAGAGGTTACAGTTTGACAAGAGCACAATGTTTTTGTACACAAATATAAGCAAACACTTTGCAGTTTGAATGATGTCCTGTGTGAACAAAATGACGGAGTATGTATTGTTTTTGTTTCCACTGTTCGATCGCGTCCGGGCCTCTCTCTCACACACACACACACACACATATCACGTCTCTCTCTAACAGTAGTTCCGCATTACATTAATTTTCGCGCAAGTTTTATTTATTTTTATATCGTGTATTCTCCGTGTAAATTCATGCACCGAGCCGTGACGCCCGCGCCAATTCGGTTAAAACGAGTGCACATGTACCGTTCCACCCCATGCACACCCATGTTGATAGCTAGCTGACTATGCAATTCGCTAAGATAGGGCTAAAGGCAGCCTATTATAATGTGTCCTGCTACTACTGGCACTTACCAGGACCTCTTGCTGGTGTGAAGTTAACTCAGTCTGTCCCTCTGCATCAGGACCAGGCTGTGGAAGCTCAGGCTCAGCTTCCACTAGCTGGTCCTCTACAGTCTCAGTCTGGCTAAGCGATGTAGTGCTGCTGGCAGTTGCACTGCAACCAAAAAGCTCTGTAAGCTTATTACAATTCTTTCTCGACTCTTCTTTCTCAGTTTTTTTTTTTTTGCACATATAAGTGATCGTATTAGTGCCCCCTGCTGTTGGCTGTTCATATTGCGTTATTAGACTCTCTCTTTTTTTTTTTTGCCGACGGCCCTCGGTTGGACGGCCGTTCTGGACTTTTCCAGAACGCACAGATTGTCAATCCGTCCCTGGTGGCCGCGGAGGTCCGGGTAAAAGCTTCTGAGAGCTTTGTAGACTGCCAGCATTTCCAGGCAGTTGATGTGCCATGAAGAATGCCGGGTCTCCCACAAACCTCTCGCAAAGCGGCCGTCCATGACCGTGCCCCAGCCAGTGAGGGAAGCGTCTGTTGAAACGGCTCTCCGGCAACATGACGCTCACAACACTGACCCCTGGGACAGGAACCAAGGTTTCCGCCATATGACGAGGGAACGAAGGCATTTGCGCGTTACCCTGATCATACGAAATGGATTTCCCCTCGGGGAAAACCCCTTGGCCCTCAGCCACCACTGTAGGGGTCTCATGTGCAGCAGGACAAAAGGTATCACATTGGCTGCTGCTGCCATGAGTCCCAGCAGTCTCTGAAACTGCTTCACAGTGAGGCTGCGGCCTGGCTTCACTCGAGTCCATCGCCAGTATGGACTCCACGCGCGCGGGGGATAACTGAGCCCGCATCGACGTGGAGTCCCATACGACTCTCAGGAACGTAGTCCACTGGGAGGGCGTCAACACGCTCTTCTCATGTTCTTTCGTGTTGAGTCTCAGCCCCAAGCACCTTATATGGGCCAGAACGACATCTCGATGCCGAACTGCCATATCGCGCGACCTGGCCAAAATGAGCCAGTCGTCGATGTAATTGAGTATACGGATGCCCTGGAGTCTCAGAGGAGCCAGTGCTGCATCCATACACTTCGTAAAGGTGCGAGGGAAGAGTGCCAGACCGAAGGGAAGAACCCGATATTGGTAGGCTTCGCCCCCGAAAGCGAACCTCAGGAACTTCCTGTGACATTGAAGGATGGAAATATGGAAGTATGCTTCCTTTAGATCTATCGTGACGAACCAGTCCTCGGACTAGATCTGACTCACGATGGCTGGAATTGTGAGGATCTTGAACCTGAACCTCCTCAGAGACCGATTCAAGAGCCTGAGATCTATAATCGGACGCAACCCCCCATCCTTCTTTGGAACAATGAAGTACCGGCTGTAGAACCCGGACTCCCTGTCTGCCAGAGGAACCTGCTCTATGGCTTCCTTGGCTAACAGGGCTTGTACTTCCTGTTCCATAACCCGAACCTGCTCGGGGCCGACCACAGTCTGGACCACACCCTGAAACTTCGGGGGAGGGGAACCGAACTGAAGCCTGTAACCCGGTTCTACAGTCCGCAGGACCCAAGTAGACACACTCGGAAGGCGAGACCACAGGCTAAGATAATCTACTAAGGGTACCAGCCTCTCGAGGCTGGTCTCGGGTGTTAAATGAGACTCGTTCTCGACCACCTGAGGCGGCTGACCGGCAGGGAGAAGCCGAGAACGGAGCTCTATGGGCGCACACGCTCGCTGGCCGGTCGCAAGTCCTTCCGGAGGCGACGAAGGCAGTGAGCGCGTGCGGGAAACCAGTGAGGCCTGAAGCGTCATGGGCGGCAGGATCCCAGCACTGATTTCCCGAGAGCTCCGGGGGGAAAACGACCTCGGTCGCTCCACCCGCAGCTAGGACCGCTTTGTGGTAGCCTTCTTCGCCTGAAGGACGGTCCTCAGATTGACCCTAGGCTCTGAAGGCTTACTACGATAGCGCCACCTCTTTTGCCAAGCTCCCTCAGGAGGGGCGCGAGAAGCGACGCTCTCTTTTTGCACCTGTCGGTGCGAGGAGGAGCTACCTGACGGCTGAGGCTGCCTTTGCTGGACAGCCTTCCCTGAGGAGCCAGAACAGCGAGGGAGGTACTGCTGGAAGGCCGCCGCCTACTTTTTCACCTCCTGGAACCTCTCGACCACGGTGTTAACCGCGCCGCCGAAGAGGCCAGAAGGCGAAATCGGGGAATCAAGGAGAAAATGTTTCTCTCTCTCTCTCATCCCCGACAGGTTAAACCAGAGATGTCTCTCCGCAACCACCAGACCAGCCATGGCGCGGCCGATGTTGCGGGCCGTCTCCTTGGTGATCCGGAGAGACAAATCGGTGGCCTTCCGCAGCTCCAGGATGTCGTCCGGAGACGGACCCTCCCCCTCGTCCAGCTCCTTGAGCAGGTCGGCCTGATAGGCCTGCAACACCGCCATAGTGTACAGACAACTACCAGCCCGCCCAGCCGCCATGTAAGCCCTACCCACCAGCGCCGAAGTGTCCCGGCATGGCTTGGTGGGTAGCACCGGGGCCTTGAGGGACAAAGCGGCCTTTACTTGAAGTTGAAAGAGACTTTAGATGAAATGGAGGACAAGGAGATCATTAGGAAGTCGAGTAGTGAATATGCATATCCATGGGTCTTAGTGTGGAAGAAAAATGGTGACTTAAGGATATGCACTGAATTCCGATGGTTGAACGCACGCACAGTTAAGGATGCTCACCCTCTCCCTCACAAAGAGGATGTTCTTGCAGCACTGGGTGGAAACGCGTATTTTAGTACTATGGATCTGACTTCTGGGTACTATAACATCCCATTGCACGAAGATGACAAGAAGTTTACGGCATTCTGTTCACCAATGGGGCTTCATGAATATAATCGTTTACCTCAGGGACTTTGCAACAGTCCAGCAACATTTATGAGAATGATGCTGACTGTGTTTGGTGACCAGAATTTCTTGAGCCTTCTTTGTTATTTAGACGATCTTTTGGTTTTCGGGAAGACCGAGGAGGAGAGTTTGGAAAGACTTGAGATGGTGTTTCCCCGCCTAAAAGATCACAATTTGAAATTGTCTCCTTAAAAATTTAGGTTTTGTAAAATGTAAGTCAGTAAAATTTTTGGGTCATATTGTGTCTGAAGAGGGGGTGGCCAGTGATCCAGCAAAAATTGATGCCATTGTGAATATATCTGAGCAGGATTTGATGGAGAGTGATTGTGTTACACCATCAGCGAGTAAGATAAGGTCCTTTTTAGGTATGGTGGTGTACTACCAGCATTTCATAGAAAATTGTTCTATGCTGGCTAAACCGTTGTTTCAGCTGTTGACAGGACAGAAAAAACCTAGAATGGGTAGAGGTGTGAAGCGACCGAAAAGAAGTCGCACACTTTCTCCGACAGATTGGACTGACGACTGTAGAGCAGCCCTGGAGAGTTTGAAGTCTGCCTTGGTGAGTCAAGTTCTGCTTACGCACCCAGATTTTTCGAAGCCGTTTCTGTTGTCTGTAGATGCCTCCACTAGTGGGCTTGGAGCCGTTTTGTCGCAGGTTCAGGAGGGATGTGCTGTGGCAAGGCCTATTGCCTTTGCATCAAAGTCTTTAAATCATGCACAGTCAAAGTACCCAGCGCATAGACTTGAGTTTTTGTTGATGAAGTGGGCTATTTGTGATAAGTTCAGTCACTGGCTGCGAGGACACAGGTTCACTGTGTGGACTGATAATAACTGTACACTAAAGTACATTCTCACGAAGCCCAAGCTGGATGCATGTGAACAACGGTGGGTAGCGAAGCTGGCGCCTTATGAGTTTGATATTCAGTATATCCCCGGACCGAAAAATATAGTGGCAGATGCATTAAGCAGAGAACCGTTTGCAACTTTGAGAATTTTGCACAGATTGACGAGGACACCTTACGACATCTTGCTGCATGAGGCCGAGTCTATTGCTGTTAAGCAGGTGCAGGACATGTTCCATCTTTCGTGTGAATGTGCAGCTGGTAAAGTGGTAGATGGGCTATCAGAGCCTGCAAATATAAGTGAACATGTGTTTGTAGCGTCCACTTACCTTACGGGGAAAATCTCCCACCAAGAATTGTCAGCTGTTCTTCATTCTCACTGTGACTGGGAGCAGGGTGCAGAAATTAGAAGCATGTTGTATGTGCAGCATTTAGAGAGTTTAGCGGATGTAGAGCAGAGTGAACTCCGTAGCCTGACTCATGATGAATTGCTGGAGTCAGGACCCCGCGATTGATAGAGTGAAGTTCTTTGTTGGAAGAGTAAGATGTCCATCTCGCAGAGAAAAAGTGTTTGAGTCTAAAAAAACTGTGAAGATTCTACGTCAATGGGGTAAACTTATCTTGAGGTTAGGTGTTTTGTACAGAGTTTCTAAGAATCCAGTGTCTAGGACAAAAACCTACCAGTTTGTGGTGTCAACAGCTCTTCGAGGTACTGTTCTGAAGGGGGTACACGATAACGCTGGTCATCAGGGTCAGCATCGCACACTATGGTTGGCTAGGCAGCGGTTCTTCTGGGAGTCTATGGAGGAGGACATAAAGACATATGTCAACGAGTGTAAGAGATGTATTTTGAGTAAGAGGCCTGAACCAGAGGCAAGGGCTCCACTTGTATCAATTCACACGAATGTCCCTCTTGAAATGGTTTGTATTGACTTTTGGTCAGCGGAAGATATAAGCGGAACAATAAGACGGTTGATGTGTTGGTTGTCACTGACCATTTCACAAAGCTCGCTTGTGCTTATGTGCGCCCAAATCAGACTGCAGAAGCTGTTGCAAGTGTCCTGTGGAATAAGTTTTTCTGTATTTATGGGTTTCCACACCGAATCCATTCTGACAGGGGTGCACATTTTGAGAGCTCTCTTATGATTGAATTGTTGAGATTGTCGGGTGTGGGAAAATCACACACAACCCTGTATCATCCCATGGGTAACAGACAAACAGAGAGATTCAACCGTACCCTAGGTGAAATGATTTGTTCGCTGCCTCCGAGATCTAAAGTCAAGTGGCCGCAGACGCTGAACACTCTTACTTTCGCGTACAATTGTACAAGACATGAGACCACTGGGTTCCCACCATTCTTCTTGATGTTCGGCCGTACACCAAGATTACCAGTGGATATCCTATTCGAAAATGTCATGTTGAATAACGAGACTGTTGATGTTCACAAGTATGTACAGTCTCTTGAGAAAGACTTGAGGGAAGCAAATGACAATCGCACAAGAACATGCTATAAGACAGCAAGCCAAACAAGCAGAGTATTATGATCGAAAAGGGAAAGGTCATTCTCTTGAGTTGGGTGACCGAGTACTCCTGGCAAATAAGAGCGAACGAGGGAAAAGGAAGTTAGCAGACCGATGGGAAAAAGTTGTGTATGTTGTTGTGGGAAAAAGGGGTGCACTGAACACTTATCAGATAAGGAATCCTGGGAGTGGTTGTACCAAAACGGTGCACTGTAATCTGTTGATGCCTGTCAATTTCTTGCCGGTGCCAGCTTGGAATGAGGTAAGTGACTGTGTTGATGGTGTTGAGGATTCCATTGTCTGTGTATCATGTGATGGGGATGATCAAACTCAGAGTGATGATCGGACCTCTCATTGGGTTGTAGATCTTAATGCTGCCACAGATGTGACACACATCGAGTCTGTGGAGTGCTCTAATGCTGATCAGAGTGAGGCAATTGGGGACACAGCTGTGAATTGTGACACTGAAATGACTGGAGCACCAGTGGGAAAAGCAGATTCGAACAACTTGCCCGATTCTACTTTCGTTGAGGAGCTTTCACGAGTACTGAGGAAAACCCAAATCAGTGACACTCATTTCCAGTCACCACCTCCCGTGAGCAAAGAGACTACTCTGTCGGCACACCAGTACGCCTCACCATGCTGCAGCCCTCCGTCAGACCCAACCAGAACACAAACGTGCAAAAGAGCAGAGCCCTGGATGAAACCATTGCCTCCTCTACCTGAACAGAGACCAAGCCAAACTACCCAGCTTCCTTTATATCAAGTATCACCCCGAGGCCTATCCAGCACAGAGTCAGTTTGCTTCAGAGACAGCCAATGCCAAGAACTTTGTTCCCAGTTAAAACATCTCAGCTTAGGTCTGATGCTCTACCCTACACGCTCCATCCATCGTCATGCTGGCTTCCAACATTAGAAGGCCCCACCTCGCCAGATTTCATTAAGGAGGACAGAGCCCAGTATGTGGAACTTATGATTGCTTTGGACAACCTGCTCCACCCCCAATTACCAGAGCATCAAGTCAAATCAATTCAACTTTATTTATATAGCGCTTTTTACAATGCAGATTGTTTCAAAGCAGCTTCACAGTGTTAAACAGGAAAATAATGCAACAGAATTTTATCAGGCCGTACAGAAAACGGTGATGTCATCAGCTCATTTCAATTATCATACAGTGACAGTGTGGGCAGATCAGTAATGTAGTTTATATGGTTAATGTAGTTTACTAATTAGATTTATCTGGATATTTAGCTCACAGCCTGGTGTTAGAATATGCAGAGTCCGTCAGGCCTTACACTAATGCCATGCAAGCCCTTGATAGAAGGTATGGTCGGCCCACCAGTTTGTGCTGAAGGAAATAGAGACTTTATAGAGTCTGCCGCCTATCCGGGCTGGTGACGAGTGGGATTATATGACTTTTCCCTCGGAGTTCAAGTCATAGTCGTCATGCTCAAAGTTCTAAAGTGGGATGGGATTGAAGAACTGCACAGTGGTTCAAATGTGAAGCACTTTCTGAACCATCTTCCTCGTTCACAACAAACTCAATTCAGGAGGCATTACCTCAAGAGCAACCCAGATAAGACTAAGTTCTCCCTCCTCGAGTTTGCAGATTGGCTGCAGCTAGAAGCTAACTGTATGGAATTTGACCCAACTGACGAGACAAGATCCACAAAGCGAGATCAAAGGGCTGCAATTTGGGGACAAAGTAAACAGACCACCATACTGCATGGCGTGGAGCACGGACAGGTTATAAAACCACCTTGAGGCTTGCAAAGTCCTGCCATTTCCCTGCTTGCAGTTAGTTTTACACCAATATCCTCCCAGATTTTTTTGTTTTTGTTTATTTGTATGACTGCCATTAAACCTACTGAAAATCTGTGAAAAACCTTCTGAAAATCCCTTGAAAACAAGATTGTGGCGAGGGAGGCGTGGTTCTGCGAAGTCTGTAGTGGGAGCGAGGAACTACGGAGATGAGCGGTGAGTAAGTAGGTCAAGTGCAGATCACTAACACCTGTGTCTCATTCCAGTGATTGGCGTGGAGAGACCGTAAAAGCCGCTCCTTGCAGAGAGAGAGGGAGAGAGAGACCTGGACTGGGACTGCGTGAACGAAGGACTGAGAGAAAGCTGAAAAGTGATATTGTTCTTGAGTGTTTACGAGTGTGAAGTTATACGCCCACGTGCGTCTTTTGTGTTTATTATTGTGTATGAGAAATAAAGTCGCAAGTCCCAGTCACGCCGACCCCGTCTTCTTCCTTCCCGTACCTACACGAACGACCTTTACTACACTGGTGCCGAAACCCGGGAAGGGAGAAGAGAGCCGCCGCTATGCAGACCCCGCCAAAGACGCCGCTTGCGGACCTGGTGTCATCGCTCGCCGGTCTTCATCAACAGACCCATGAAGATCTGCTGGCCGTGAGGGCCGAACAGGACAAACGTTTTGAGGCCCTCATTCGCGCCCAGCATGAAGACCGCGAGCTGTTCCGGAGCTGGATGGTCCGGGAGATTCCGGCCACCCCCCCGTCTACAACCGACTCGGCCGCCACCATCCACCTCTCGAAGATGGGCTCCGAGGATGATCCGGAGGCATTCATCGACCTCTTCGAGAGGTCCGCCGAGTCCCGGGGGTGGCCCCGGTCGGACTGGCCAATGCGGCTCCTGCCGCTGTTGTCTGGAGAAGCGCAGGTAGCCGCACACCAACTGCCAGTCCAGAATCTCCTGGACTATGGAGACCTGAAGCGTGCCATCTTACAGCGGGTCGGCCGGAGCCCAGAGCAGCAGCGGTTCCGGACCCTGACCCTCGGCGAATCCGGCCGACCCTTCACCTTCGCACACCAGCTCCGGGACTCGTGCCGCAAGTGGCTGATGGCCGACGGTGGCGACGTCGAGGGAATCATCAACCGTGTGGTGCTGGAGCAGTTCATCGCGCGGCTTCCCCAGAAGACCGCGCAGTGGGTCCAGTGCCACCGCCCGACGTCGCTAACCCAGGCCATCCAGTTGGCGGAGGACCACATGGTGGCGTGCCACGGGGTCGGCGAGCCCTTACCATCCGCATCTCTCTCTCTTTCTCTCCCCCCTTTTGTTTCTTCCCCTTCTCTCCCCAAACCTGTTCCCCTTCCCAGGTCGCGTGGGCTGTTGCCGCCCAGACCAGCCCCAAGGTGGAGGACGGGCGGTCCCAGCGATCCGGCAGCACCTCCCCGGCCGTTCCAGAGGGGAGGGGCGACCGTCTCGGATCCCTACGCCTCTCCCTCTGGCTCAGCGCTCTCTCCACGCCAATCACAGGATCTACTTCCAGCCACTAGGGCGGCGGGGAAGCCTGGGCCGGCTTGCTGGCGCTGCGGGGATCCGGGACATTTCATTGACCGCTGTCCCGTCATGGAGGTCGGGACACTGGTCCGGGTCCCCGACGCTCCACAAGCCGCCCTTGATCAAGCTGGGCTGTACCTAATTCCTGTGAGTATCAAGGGGGGTACGTATCAGGCTTTGGTCGATTCGGGTTGTAACCAGACCTCTATCCACCAAAGCCTGATTCGCCCCGAGGCATTGGGTAGCGGCCGCATGGTTACGGTGAGGTGTGTGCACGGGGAAGTGGTGAGATATCCGTTGCTGCCCGTGGATATTCTATTTAGGGGTCAAAAACATAGTGTGGAGGTGGCAGTTAATCCGCACCTCCGGCATCCGCTAATTTTGGGGACCAATTGGACAGCTTTTAACGAATTGTTGGGCCATTTGTGTGCGGGTGCTTCTTGGAGTAAACATATAAACCGGAAAGAGTCGGTTGCTCAGGTGGGAGAGGTGGATTCGGGACCTCTGGGAGCTGTTCCGGGGGAACAGAGCGGTCTTGAGATGCCCGTTCTCACAGACCGCGATGATTTTCCCCTGGAACAATCCCAGGATGAGTCGCTTAAAAATGCATTCGCGCAGGTCCGTTCCATCGACGGCCACCTCCTTCACCCTGACCAGCCGCTCTCTTATCCGTATTTTTGTATTTTAAAGGATAGGTTGTATCGGGTGACCCAAGACGCCCAGACAAAGCAGAATACAACCCAGTTGTTAATACCTAAAAGCCGCCGGGAAATGCTTTTCCAGGCGGCTCATTCCAATCCAATGGCCGGGCATTTAGGTCAAACGGCCACACTTAACCGTCTAATGACCCGGTTCTTCTGGCCGGGCATTCACGAGAATGTACGCAGATGGTGTGCGTCTTGTCGTGAATGTCAGTTGGTGAATCCACCGGCCACCCCAAAAGCACCATTGTGCCCACTTCCACTAGTGCAGGTCCCCTTCGAGAGAATTGGTATGGACCTCATCGGGCCATTAGAACGGTCGGCACGCGGGCATCGCTTTGCATTGGTCTTGGTGGACTATGCAACGCGATACCCGGAAGCAGTCCCGCTCCGCACTATTTCGGCGAAAAGTGTTGCGAGCGCTCTGTTTTCCTTAATCTCCCGGGTGGGAATCCCGAAAGAGATTCTCACCGATCAAGGCACGGCGTTCATGTCACGAACGATTCGCGAACTTTACGAGTTGTTGGGCATTAAATCGATTCGCACCAGCGTCTATCACCCACAAACAGATGGTTTGGTGGAACGATTTAATCGCACATTGAAAGCCATGATTCGTAAGTTCGTTCACGAGGACGCCAAAAATTGGGATAAGTGGCTGGAACCTCTGTTGTTTGCTGTTCGCGAGGTCCCGCAAGCCTCCACGGGGTTTTCCCCCTTCGAGCTTCTTTATGGACGCCAGCCTCGGGGGGTGCTGGATGTCCTTAGGGAGGCTTGGGAGGACGGACCTTCCGCGAGTAAGAACGAAATTCAGTATGTCCTGGACCTGAGAACAAAACTCCACACTTTGGGGCGGCTGTCAATGGAGAATTTGTTACAGGCGCAGGACAGACAACGACAGCTGTACAACAGAGGGGCTAGGCTTCGTCAATTCACACCGGGAGACAAGGTGCTTGTATTACTCCCTACTTCCACTTCTAAATTACTCGCAAAGTGGCAAGGACCCTTTTTGGTCACACGGCGAGTTGGTGATCTCAACTATGAGGTAGTGCGCTCAGATAGGGACGGAGCACGTCAAATATACCACCTCAACCTTTTAAAGAAATGGTCGGAGGCGGAGTCAGTGTTGCTTGCGACGGTGGTGAGCGGAGAGGATGATCTCGGGCCAGAGGTGGTTCAAAAACCTCAATCACTCGCTCTGGCCCCGGGGGGGGATCATCTCTCGCCGTCGCAGCTCACTGACGTTAAAACATTGCAAGCAGAGTTTGCTGACGTGTTCTCGCCCCTCCCTGGTCGCACGGACCTCATTCAACACCATGTTGAGACAGAACCGGGCACGGTGGTTCGCAGCCGGCCCTACCGTTTACCTGAACACAAAAAAAAAAGTTGTTCAGGCGGAATTAGAGGCTATGCTGGATATGGGGGTAATAGAAGAGTCCAGCAGCGACTGGGCGAGCCCGATAGTTTTGGTCCCAAAACCTGACGGCTCGGTTCGGTTCTGTGTGGACTATAGAAAAGTGAACGCGGTGTCGAAATTTGATGCGTACCCAATGCCAAGGGTCGACGAATTGCTTGATCGGCTAGGAACCGCTCGCTTTTATTCGACGCTGGACTTGACCAAGGGATATTGGCAGATCCCCTTGTCGCCAATGTCCAAAGAAAAAACCGCTTTCACCACGCCGTTTGGATTACACCAATTTGTCACCCTTCCTTTCGGCTTGTTCGGGGCTCCCGCGACCTTCCAGCGTCTGATGGACAGGATTCTCCGGCCGCATGCTGCATATGCTGCTGCGTACTTGGATGATATTATCATCTACAGTGCGGACTGGCAGCGGCATATGTAGCACCTGCGCGCTGTCCTGAAGTCGCTGAGAAGGGCGGGGCTCACGGCCAACCCAAAGAAGTGTGCAGTTGGGCGGGTGGAAGTAAGATATCTGGGCTTCCACTTGGGTCATGGACAGGTGCGTCCCCAAATTGACAAGACTGCAGCCATTGCAACCTGCCCACGGCCCAAGACCAAAAAGGAGGTTAGACAGTTCCTGGGGCTAGCGGGATATTATAGAAGGTTTGTACCTAATTATTCGGACCTCGCTAGCCCGCTGACTGATCTAACTAAAAAGGAGGTACCAGATACAGTTCAGTGGACGGAGCGGTGCCAGCAGGCTTTTACCCAGATAAAGGCTGCTCTGTGTGGTGGGCCGCTCTTACAAGCTCCTAATTTCTCTCTCCCTTTTTCCCTACAGACCGACGCCTCGGACAGGGGGCTGGGCGCAGTCCTGTCCCAGGAGGTGGAGGGGGAGGAGCGGCCGGTGCTGTACATCAGTCACAAGCTCTCTAAGAGAGAGACGATGTACAGCACCATAGAAAAGGAGTGCCTGGCGATCAGGTGGGCCGTTCTCACCCTCCGCTATTACCTCCTGGGGCGGGAGTTCACCCTCTGTTCGGACCACGCCCCCTTGCAGTGGCTCCACCGCATGAAGGATACCAACGCCCGGATCACCCGTTGGTATCTAGCTTTACAGCCTTTTAAATTCAAGGTGATCCACAGGCCGGGTGCTCAGATGGCTGTGGCTGACTTCCTCTCCAGGAGGGGGGGGGGGGAGGCTGCAGGCCGGATGGCTCCCCGGCCTGGTGCGGGCGGTGGGGGTATGTGGCGGGGGAGGCGTGGTTCTGCGAAGTCTGTAGTGGGAGCGAGGAACTACGGAGATGAGCGGTGAGTAAGTAGGTCAAGTGCAGATCACTAACACCTGTGTCTCATTCCAGTGATTGGCGTGGAGAGACCGTAAAAGCCGCTCCTTGCAGAGAGAGAGGGAGAGAGAGACCTGGACTGGGACTGCGTGAACGAAGGACTGAGAGAAAGCTGAAAAGTGATATTGTTCTTGAGTGTTTACGAGTGTGAAGTTATACGCCCACGTGCGTCTTTTGTGTTTATTATTGTGTATGAGAAATAAAGTCGCAAGTCCCAGTCACGCCGACCCCGTCTTCTTCCTTCCCGTACCTACACGAACGACCTTTACTACAAAGATGATTCATCTCGATGGGTTTATCCTAAAGGATATAATTTGCTACAAAATTATGTTTGTTTAGCTCCACCTGTAAAATAACATTAGTTTCCTCTTTTTGAAAAATGTATTTTCTTTGTTGTTTTTTCATTTTTTTTGTCTCCACCTAGCCTATGTGCTTATATAGATTTCTGACCTCGTAGCAAATGATAATTAGGTCAAACATTTTGAAATACAAGTGTGTGCTTCAACTGCGAGCCATTCTATAAGGTGACTTTCCAGCACTTGACAAACGGACAGCGACTTCCACCCGTTTTACACATACTCCATTTGCAGTGCGTATCCAGTCCGTCCCAGGTGCGGTGCATCTGCAGCAGTGCGGCGATCCTGCTGTGCTGCACTGCTGAATTAAAGTGACAGCACATTGTTCGCATTAAAATAAACATGTACTGACACGAAAATCTAGTCATTTTACCACAGATGCATATAATTTAAAATAGGGGAGCGCAGGGCACAACCTAACGAGGGGTTAGTTGTAACACGCATGTTTTAACCCTTTCCACACATGCCAGAATGACGAAACTTAGTGTATTTACTAGTTGCAAAAAATAGCGCCAAATAGAGCCAAAATTAAAAATCTCTGGAAGATATTACTGAACATTTATTTAACCATAGCAAAAGTAAATTTCTTACTTAAGTTTAGTTTTCATCTCTGTTCCCTTTCGAAAGGGAACTCGCGCTGCGTCAGCTCGACGCTACGGGGAACGCCTCCAGCGTGACAGGTGCCTGAAATCACAATCAAAAAACGTCAATCCTATTGACCGACGACAGCCTATGATGTCATCAAGGTGCGACCAGGAAGTATATAAGGGCGCCCTGCCAACATGACAGTATCTTTTCGTCTTCAGGGACTGTTTTGCCTGTCTTCACGTGAAACGTCTACAAGAAGGATAACAATGAAGTGTGCTGAGAAGCAACGGCACTTCTGCAGGTGTGTTTTGAACGTGTACCAGGTAGCTTGCGCTTTGGATACACACACACTTTGCGTTTACTGTCTGGGAGAAGAGCATGCACGAGAGGTTTGCGAACCATCGCTGGATTTTGCAGGGCCTGCAGCTCCCCATGAGTAAGCTAAGAACGATCTTCTTTGCAACATTATGTGGTTGTGTGTGAATGCCTCACTTTTGCTAGTAGAGTTGCTGCCTCTCCGTGTTATTTTTCCCCACTGAGGTGGGTAACTGAATTGCGCTCTTGCCCAAGGGCTTGTAGTGTTGGGGGCGAGCTGTGTTTTCCTAGCGTAAAAGTGTGAAGTAGCTGAAGACCGGGTATGCGTTCATGCATGAGCTGTAGTGAGATCCACGCCCAGCTCTGCAGGGCTTTGGGGAAGGTGTTGTTCGGGGCCTCATTGTCTAATATTAGTGGTGATAATATTTCTTTCCCGAGCCCTGAGTGGATCTAGTGCGTACTTACGTCGCACCACTTGGCCTAGGCTCCGTCAAGGATGGGGGCGTTCCCTTTTAAGGAAGGTCGTTCGCACCTGGCCTGTCTTTTGATATAAGAACATGGCTTTGCGTGTGCATCCTTGTTTTTTGCCTCCTCTTGTTACAGAGTCGTCCGGCCAAGGCCCGCCCCCTTCTCTGCGTTCTGAGGTTACGAGTAATGCAGTCGAGGTGCTGCAGGAGACGGCGACTTTGCCAGTGGTCGTGGGGCGGAATTAAGCGCCTTTCGCCGGTTTGCGATTGGACTTTATCTGTTGATTCCGCCTTTCAGAGCTTAGTGGCCGCCATCTTTTGGCGGCCCCCGGCCTCCTCCTGGAGGATGGTATGGCCGGTGGGTTGCATATTTATGTTATATTTTACCCTTGCTCTATGTCTCTGCTCCACCTTCTTTAGGGCTCGGGTTGAGCTGAACATCGGATAAACCTCCTGTTTGCGGTTCTGGTCGAATGCTCCCCTGAGGCCCGAGCATTGCTAATGGCTGACACCCTAGCACTTACGGTTGGCCGCTGCATTGAAAGTAAGACAGCCGCCCCAGAGCAGGTGACGTAAGTTGTACTCCCCTCGCTTTAGAGGGTGTTTTGTTTAGCACTTCTGCTGAGTACACTGCTGTTAGCAATGTGATTAGGGTCATGTCTGTGGGCGCTGCCCGAGAGACTGCGCCGTCATGGAGGCCCTAGGACTAAAGCATCATAGTCCCTAGCTGCTTCTGGGATGGAGCCAGCCCAAGGTGCGGGCGTAAGAGCCAGCTGGTTGTTAGTAGCCAGCTTGGGCGGTCTGGGCAGCAGGACTTCAGGACAGGTAGTAGGCGTCAACCGGCCTCCTTGCAAGAAAGTCTCGACGCCATGGCCCACGAGTGGGCCTTGGAGGATCTTCTCCACTGGTGTCGACATCAGCAGTAACCTCGTCAACTAGTCTCCTTGGGGATGAGTCCCCAGGCGCTAACTGGTTTTTCCAGGCCTTCGTCAGCAGCAGACAGCCGCCATCAGCCCAGGCGCAGCAGCCAGCCTTCTTGAAGTCACGGCAGGGTCCTGCCAGGCCTCCCTGAGGGGTAGGCTCCCAGTTTGGGTTACCTTCGCTCAGGGGTCGGGCCCCGTTTGGCCTCCCTGAGAGCCTGCTGTGGTCAGCAGGCGCTGCCGGGTCTCCCCCGAGGGGGAGCTACTGGCATTAGCCCCTCGACGCTGGTACAAGCTGCTAGTAGGTGGTAGGCGCTACCGGGCCTTCCTAAGAGCCTGCTGTGGGGTAAGCAGGCTCACCTGGCCTCCTTTGTGGAGGCGTTCCTGGGCCCCAGTCACTGGATGGTTAGCATGAGTGCTTGTAGGCCTCAATCGGCCTCCCTGAGTGACCTCCCTGGAGGCAAACTCCCGGTTCCCAGCCGCTGAGGCGGTGAGCATGAAGTGCTATGAGTAGCACGTTCTGATATCAGGTAGTAAGGCACTGGGCCTCCCTGAGGGCGAGCTCCCGGTTCCCAGTCGCTGAGAAGATTAGCGAACTGGAGCGCTATGGACGGCATGTTCTGCTATCAGGTAGAGGCATTGTGCCTCCCTGGAATCGTTCCCTGGTCCCCAGTTTCGGCAACGGATCGTAGCATGGGCTGCTATCAGGCAAGCTGCACGGGGCTTCCCTGTGGGATTCGCTGTGGAGTGGTAGGCCCCACGAGGCCTCCTCTGAGGGCACGCGCCTGTCTCGTGGTTTTTGGATGAGTCCAGTCACAGAGCAGAGGGCTGTGATGGAGGAATGCCCGACCTTTTGCAGGTGGTAGGCCCGCTAGGCCCCCCTGATGAAGCGAGTCCCTGGTCTTCCCAGCTACCTCAAGGGCTAGCACGACTGCTATCAGGTATCAGGCCCGTTTGGCCTTCCTGAGGGCGAGCTCCGCTGTTGGCGAGCAGTCGGCACAGGTTGCCAGGTGGAGGCCCCTACTGGCCTCCCTGGGGAACGAGTTCCCTAGGCGGGAACGCACAACTGGCTTTACGCTGACAGCTAGTGGTCACCCGCCATCAGGCGCCGGTCTCTGGCCGTTCGCGAGACCTGAAGGCGGTGTCCTTACCCTAGCATGACGAGACGTCGCTGCTGCTATGCGGTCCCCACAGGAGGGGACCTTCATAGTCTGCCTACGACATGGTTACCTACCGGGCAGGTTTATGAGCTCCTCTCAAACCGAGGGTCTGGTATGAGCTTACAGCCGCCTGGCGCTGATTCATTGGTGGTAGGTCCTGCGGGGCCTCCCCGATACGATCAGCCTGAAAGGCCTTTGGTCTCCTAAGCACGTTTTAAACTAAGTGCTTGGTAGATCCGAGGATCGAGCGGCTTGACTCCCCTCGCTAGCAAGGGTTTGAAAGCACTTCGCTGAGCGCTGCTCTCCAGGATAACCCGTCTCTGAGGTCCGGCTAGTCGGTGACACTGCCTTTCTTGCAGCACCCTAGCGGGATGTCTCTTCGGAGGCGAGTACCAGAGGCTCTGTACTGTACAGACAGGGTTGACCGTATTACGTGTCCCATAGCAGACTGGGTCACCTGGTCAGGTCTCCCTGGTGGCATTCGGTGAGAACCTCCCGAATAGTGACTGGCATGGGTTCCCTCGGGTTCCCTTTGCCACGTTCCCTTAAAGGAACCCCTTCTAAGTCGAATGGGTTGGTTCCAGGCCTTCGAGCAAGGCCGGGGAAGGACCTCATGTGTGTGAAGGTTTCCTTCTCAGGCGAGAGCTTGGGCTATGACCGTAGGGAGCGCTGTCACTGACAGCCTAATGTGACCAGAAGGGGAGTGGTTCAGGCATTTCAGTAGAATTTGTTTGTCTTGACAGTTGTCACTGCCAGTGGGCATGCACTCCCGTCGGCATGGCGGCGTGGGTATATCGTTCCCCGTAGCGTCGAGCTGACGCAGTGCGAGTTCCCTTTAGAAAGGGAACGTCTCAGGTTACAAATGTAACCTTTGTTCCCTGAGAACAGGGAACGAGACGCTGCGTCACTTTGCCATGCCGCAGGGCCTGCCTGCCGAAAACAGTCCCTTCAGACGATTAGAAGTAAGTACGCACTAGATCCACTCAGGGCTCGGGAAAGAAATATTATCACCACTAATATTAGACAATGAGGCCCCGAACAACACCTTCCCCAAAGCCCTGCAGAGCTGGGCGTGGATCTCACTACAGCTCATGCATGAACGCATACCCGGTCTTCAGCTACTTCACACTTTTACGCTAGGAAAACACAGCTCGCCCCCAACACTACAAGCCCTTGGGCAAGAGCGCAATTCAGTTACCCACCTCAGTGGGGAAAAATAACACGGAGAGGCAGCAACTCTACTAGCAAAAGTGAGGCATTCACACACAACCACATAATGTTGCAAAGAAGATCGTTCTTAGCTTACTCACGGGGAGCTGCAGGCCCTGCAAAATCCAGCGATGGTTCGCAAACCTCTCGTGCATGCTCTTCTCCCAGACAGTAAACGCAAAGTGTGTGTGTATCCAAAGCGCAAGCTACCTGGTACACGTTCAAAACACACCTGCAGAAGTGCCGTTGCTTCTCAGCACACTTCATTGTTATCCTTCTTGTAGACGTTTCACGTGAAGACAGGCAAAACAGTCCCTGAAGACGAAAAGATACTGTCATGTTGGCAGGGCGCCCTTATATACTTCCTGGTCGCACCTTGATGACATCATAGGCTGTCGTCGGTCAATAGGATTGACGTTTTTTGATTGTGATTTCAGGCACCTGTCACGCTGGAGGCGTTCCCCGTAGCGTCGAGCTGACGCAGCGTCTTGTTCCCTGTTCTCAGGGAACAAAGATTACATTTGTAACCTGAGACGTTTTTTGTGTTTATTTAAAATAAGACAAATCCGATATTATTTTAATCTTATTTCTGTTATTTAACAATTGAGATGTTCTTTAATGCTGATCTAACCAGCAGAAGACACGAGCCGGTGTTTAAATCCCAGTAACACTGCGTTACAATGAGCCCTGATTAGAAATATGGCATTATATTCTATACTTTTATGAATTCTTTTGAGAAACCATGAGAAAAGGGTGAATAACGTCTGAGAGTCAATGTTCAGAAATTATTAATTATTATTATGTTTTGAACTATGCTGTATAGCTGTATTTAGCGATGTGTTTGTTGTCAAACACAAACATGCTTATATTTTTAATGATTAAAAAATGCCATTATTTTATTTGAAAAAGTTAATAATTGTATTTTGTTGACAAAATATTTTAGTTTGTGTTGGATATTTTTTTTTTATTATATCAGGTAACATTTTAAGCTGTTATTTGTTCATGTTACATTGTGCCCCACCACGTTACAATGTACCCCACCAGACATCGGGTAATGTGAGACACCCCCTGTATCTGGTCAACAGAACACATTTCTGGTCATATGACCAAGCATGTTTTTTTTCCACAAAAATATTTTTTTTGCATGTAAAAGTAAATGTTCTTGCTGTCAACTTAATCAACTGTTGTGCCAAAGCAGATTGATTCAGGTAGAAAAACTTATATCACACATGTTGATGAACTACCAACATATAAAACCATGTGATGATGCTAGCTGAAGATTAGCCTGAATTGCTAAGAGAGATCGTTTTTTCTAAAAATGTGGCGGTGGGGTAAAGTGAGACAAATAATGAGGGGTAAAGTGAGATATGAGGCACAAGTTAAGTTTAGTATTAAACATATTTTAATGTAATATTGCTATGGGATCAGTTTCCCGCCAAATTTATTGCAGTCACGCATAAAAACATAATAAGCGTGAATCAAAATTTTAAAAGCACATGTGAAAATATGACGGCAAAACTGAAAAATCAATGCAAAGTTAACCAGAATCACAAACAACGCAGTCACGGAAATAAAAATAATAAGCATAAATCAAATATTTAAACAAGTTTAAAATGATATTGCTCAAAACTGAATCATGAATTCAGAATTATCTGAATCGCTCACAAAATCATGTTTTATGGTCTTATTTTAATTTTTTGCATGTCCGTGCTCTTTTCTCCTTTGCTCTTGTTTCCACATTCTGTGCTTGCGGTTTCAAATGTTGCAGTTCAAGTTTCATGTAAATTAGGGCGGGTCTTAGCATCACCATTGGTCCACTAGTTCTAGATTGACAGCTCATCCTCAAGCCAATCAATTGAAGAGGGAAGTTTACGTCACTCCAATGCGACTCATGCCGCAGTTCAGCCAGCCTGTTGAGCTACGAGTATTACGCGTTCTCTATCACTATATCTGCAAGGAAATACATTATTGTATTGTTATGAATATTATCTTAGGACTCTATTCTTTTGTATGATAGACGTTTTAGGGGGGTTTCCTCACAATTAAAGCAGTAAAATTAACATGATCACGACTGGGTGCTTACTGACGCTTGGCTGTGAGCGAAACGGGTTCACTATAGGCCCAGAGATGCACGGATGGGCTTTTATTTCAACCGCATCAAAAAATCCATCCTCACCAACGTTTTTTGACCAATGTTCAAAGCCGCACCCGCCCGCAATCCGCTGATTGTAAAGCCTTGTTGGGCGATGCAAGGCGCTGCTGACGCGAGCAATTGTAATGCAATGGACTGTGGCCTACATTAAACCTTTAACTAAAATAGTTATTGAGCTGTTTACACTGTCATATACAATAAAAGAGCCTGCATAGGCGACAGGAAATAAAAATGAACAAAAAAACGGCCTACCATAGCCAATAGAGCATGTGACTGAAGGAGCTCATGAACCGCTCACCAGCACAACGACGTGCGCTCAAATCCCGCTCCAACATGACATTTCTCTGTAGCCTACTTTACTTGTTTAGTTTGTTACATTCCGGCTCAAGGAAGTAACAAAATAAGGGGATCAGAGTCCAAAAATGAATTAGACCAAAGATTTATTTACGTCTAGGGGTTACATAATAAAGAAAATAGATGTTCAACAAAAAAAAGAAGCAAACAATAAAGAGAAAAACAATATGAAGGTCCAACTCCTGAGCAAAAATGCAGGATAGGGGTCAGCACCCCCTCCCACAAAGGACAGCCGTCTTAAATACTGCTTTCCAAATTCAGTACAGGTGTGGATCCTTATCTGGCAACCTATAGGAGTAAGAGAACGCAACAAAACAAACCCAAAACAAATCTGAGCCGTAACACCTCCCCCCTTAAAAAGGGAGAGATTCTCATTAGAAACTCTACTTTATATAAGTTCCAACCCCAAAACATACATATAAAAAGAACAACCTTACCAAAGTTAGGGTGAAGTTAATATCGATCATTAACCACCGCAACTTCCCCAAACTCTAGCCATCTCTTAGTTTCAAAACCAGCAATCTCCCGGCGCCTGGAAAAAGCAAAATTAAGGAGTTGAAGACTGATAGAAGGGAAGAGAAGAGAAGTATTAATATTCAAGAAACTTTATTCTCCACCACATGGGGCACGGGACAAAGCGTCAGCTAAGATATTATCTACGCCTTTCACATGACGAATCTCCAGAGCATAAGGCTGCAAGAAAAGAGACCACCTAATAAGACGTTGATTCGGATTCTGCAGAGAGTGAAGAAATGTAAGGGGGTTATGATCTGTGTACACCACGGTTGGCATAGTCCCACAAGACAAATACACCTCAAAATGCTGCAGGGACCAAATCAATGCTAACGCCTCCTTCTCAATAGTAGAATAATTGCTCTGATACAAATTGAATTTTCGTGTGAAATAACTGACAGGGCGATTTATACCACTCTCATCAGCCTGCAGCAGAACAGCTCCCACTCCAACCTGACTAGCATCCACCTGAAGATTGAATGGTTTATCAAGTCGAGGAGCCGTCAGGAAAGGGGACGATGTGAGCAATCGTTTGACATTCTCAAAAGCGCTTTCACATTTTGGAGTCCACACAAATTTAGCCTTTGCTTGCAACAAATCTGTAAGTGGGGCAACAACAGAAGAAAAGTTTGGACAAAAACTTCTGTAATACCCAGCCATTCCTAAAAATCGCATCAATTCACGTTTAGTCTGAGGGCTAGAAAATTTGTCAATCGCTATGACTTTAGCACGTACAGGCCGCACTTTGCCCATTCCGACAACCTTGCCCAGATAAGTCACAGTCGCCCTGGCAAACTCACACTTTGCCAGGTTGACTGTGAGTTTGGCATCAGACAACCGCTCAAACAGCGCACGAATTCGGATAAGGTGTTGATCCCATGTGTCACTATAGACAACAATGTCATCCAGGTATACGGCACAACCCTCTAAACCAGCTGTCACTCTGTTCATTAAACGCTGAAATGTCGCTGGGGCATTTCTGAGACCAAAGCTCATTACGGTGTAAGAATATAACCCAAATGGTGTAATGAAAGAGGAAATTTCCTGTGCTCGGACGGTCAAAGGCACTTGCCAGTACCCTTTGAGCAAATCAAATTTACTGACATAGTTAGCTGATCCAACTTGGTCAACGCAGTCTTCCATCCTAGGCAATGGAAATGAGTCAGGTCTAGTAAGGATATTTACTCGTCTATAATCGGTGCAAAAACGCTGAGTGCCGTCTGATTTTCCCACTAACAAACAGGGTGAAGCCCAATCTGAAAAGGAAGGCTTTGCTATGTTGTTTTCAAGCATGTAATTAACTTCAGCCTCCAATTTCTGACGTTTGTCAAATGATACACGATAAAATCGTTGTCGGACAGGTTTAACATCGCCTACATCAATATCGTGTTCAATCAAGTGTGTACGAGAAGGAGTATCTGAAAAAAGAACAGAAAATTCAGTCAGCATAGAATTTAAGTCAGAACGTTGTTTGCAAGATAAATGTTTTACCCATCCTTCTAAATTAGCCAAGGTCTCAGAGTTTTTTAGGCGAGGTTGTAAAATGACATCATCAGGGGATTTCACATCCTGTTGCACGTCACCTATTTGACTCAAACTAGCTAACGCAACTGAGGAAGGAATGACTTCAGGAGCAGCATTACGAGAATAAAAGGGCTTTAACAAATTCACATGGCACAACTGGGTATGTTTCCTGCGCTCAGGGGTAGAAAGAATATAATTTTGATCAGACACTTTTCGAAGCACAGTGTAAGGTCCTAAAAACTTCGCAGCAAAAGGAGAATCTGGTAAAGGAAATAAGGCTAACACCTGATCTCCTGGACTAAATATGCGAACCTCAGACTTGCGATCAAACCAGCCTTTCATCTTTCCCTGAGTTTTCTCCAACTTTTCTTTTGCCAATTCCCCAGCCAAAACTAAACGTCGACGAAAACCCTGTATATGCTGTATCAGACTCTGTGGTGGCTCCTCCGGTAAAGCATCATTACTCAGTACCGCCAAGGGTCCCCGTACACAATGTCCAAAGACTAACTGATTGGGACTAAATCCCAAACTCTCCTGTATAACCTCACGTGTGGCCAACAACAACCAAGGTAGACCTTCCTCCCAATCACCTTTTAACTCAGTGCAATATGCCCTCAACAAAGATTTTAACGTCTGGTGAAAACGTTCTAGGGCACCCTGACTTTCCGCATGGTACGCACTGGATTTGTTGTCATTAATTCATCTTTGTCATTAGGATATGTACCGAAAACTTTTAAGTTGGCTATTATTAAACCACTTATTAAAAAAACGCAACTTGATCCTACAGATTTAGTCAATTATAGACCAATCTCAAATCTACCCTTTCTGTCAAAAATACTTGAAAAGGCAGTGTCTTCACAATTATGTTCCTTTTTAGAAAGAAATGGTATCTGTGAGGATTTCCAGTCAGGATTTAGACCATATCATAGTACTGAGACTGCTCTCATCAGAGTTACAAATGATTTACTCTTATCATCTGATCGTGGCTGTATCTCTCTATTAGTGTTACTCGATCTTAGCACTGCATTTGATACTATCGACCACAACATTCTTTTGAATAGACTCGAAAATTATGTAGGTATTAGTGGAATTGCATTATCATGGTTTAAATCATACCTATGCGACCGTTATCAGTTTGTAGTAGTAAATGAAGATATGTCACACCGATCGCAAGTTCAGTATGGAGTACCACAAGGCTCAGTGCTAGGACCGCTACTCTTCACCCTGTACATGCTACCACTGGGAGATATCATTAGGAAGCATGGCGTTAGTTTTCATTGTTATGCTGACGATACTCAGCTCTATATTTCTTCACGCCCTGAAGAAACTTACCAATTCACAAGATTAGCGGAATGCATAGCTGATATAAAACATTGGATGACCGGTAATTTCCTGCAACTCAATTCAGAAAAAACTGAATTTTTAATTATTGGACAAAAAAGCTCCACAAGTAGTAGCCTAGAATACTATCTAACTTGATGGCTGTTCTGTCAAGTCCTCGTCGTCAGTGAGGAACCTGGGTGTGCTCTTTGATACCAATCTTTCATTTGAAAGCCATGTCTCTAGCATCTGTAAAA
Organism: Gobio occitaniae; assembly: GCA_033150135.1. Lineage (NCBI taxonomy): Eukaryota > Metazoa > Chordata > Actinopteri > Cypriniformes > Gobionidae > Gobio > Gobio occitaniae. The sequence goes on from JARQWZ010000794.1 coordinate 242,178, forward strand.
CTGCTTTCTACCATCTTAAAAATATATCTAAATTACGGCACATGCTCTCAATGCAAAATGCTGAACAGTTAGTTCATGCGTTCATGACCTCAAGGCTAGATTATTGTAATGCTCTACTGGGTGGTTGCCCTGCTCGCTTAATAAATAAACTCCAGCTGGTCCAAAACGCAGCAGCTCGAGTTCTTACTAGAACCAGGAAGTATGACCATATTAGCCCAGTTCTGTCAACACTGCACTGGCTGCCTATTAAACATCGCATACATTTTAAAATCTTACTTATTACTTACAAAGCACTAAATGGTTTAGCTCCCCAATACTTGAGCGAGCTCTTAACATATTATACTCCATCACGTCTACTGCGGTCTCAAAATTCTGGCCAGTTGATAATACCGAGAATATCCAAATCAACTGCAGGCGGTCGATCCTTTTCCTATTTAGCTCCAAAACTCTGGAACAGTCTTCCTAACATTGTTCGGGAAGCAGACACACTCTGTCAGTTTAAATCTAGACTAAAAACACATCTCTTTACTGTGGCATACACATAAAACACTTTTTCAATGAAATGATTGTAAGGCTGCATTAACTAGGTCAGCCGGAACCGGGAACACTTCCCATAACACCTGATGTACTCGTTACATCATCAGAAGAATGGCATCTACGCTAATGATAGTCTCTGTTTTATCCCGAGGTTTACTGCAGTCAGCCGGATCCGGGCCGTATCCAGTTCAGATGATGGACCTGCGCTCAGAGAAGACCAACACAGGACCCTGAAGTGTCTGCAGAGACCTTGATTAGACTCCCCCTGAAACTGCCTCATCGACACGGCATCTCAATAAACCCGTCTCCGGCGTGTTGACTGAGATTGTTCGAATATTACAATTAAATAATACTTAAATCGATATGTCATCCTCAATAAACCCTTCTCCAGCGTGTTGCCTCCGATCATTCGAATATTGCACTTTAATAATTATTTAATCAACATCATCCTCAATAAACCCGTCTCCAGCATGTGGCCCCGGTCCCTCGAATATTCTGATCTATTATGACCTCTGAGCTGTAAAGCTGCCAGAATAATAATAATAATAATAATAATAATAATAATAATAATAATAATAATACGCTGTTTGTTAATTGGCCAGAGGAGAACAGGCACCCCGACTGAGCCTGGTTTCTCCCAAGGTTTATTTTTCTCCATTAGGTCACCTAATGGGGTTTTGGTTTCCTTGCCACTGTTGCCTCTGGCTTGGCGTGCTCAGTTGGGGACACTAAATTTTTCAAATAAACATCGAAATAAATCTAAATAATAAACTAAATTAACCATTTAAACTAAATTACTGATCGAATTATTGATCTAAAGCCCACACTGTCGCTGTGTGATGGTTGAAATGGGCTGATGACATCAGCGTTTTTTCCAGAATGGCTATACAGCTGAATAAAATTATGCTGCATTATTTTCCTGTTTAACACTGTAAAGCTGCTTTGAAACAATCTACTTTGTGAAAAGCGCTATATAAATAAAGTTGACTTGACTTGACTTGACTTGACTTGTTGTGTCTAATGCCAAGCTGCCGTAGAACCTCTTGAAACATGTTAGATGTAAAGTTTGTCCCCTGATCACTCTGAACAACCTTTGGAATTCCAAAAATAGAAATGAACTGGGACAAGGTTTTTACAACTGATCGTGTGGTGATTGATCGCAAAGGAAAAGCCGCAGGATATCGAGTGCTCTGACACATCACTGTCAATAAGTAAACGCTACCAGACTTTGAAGGTGGTAAAGGCCAGCTCATAAGCTTTCAGTACAGCCTCTTTAACCTTATGATAATTTTGACTATCATGAGCATTTAAAGAAGAATAAGCTTTCTGTGCCTTACCAGTTAGCACACACTGCAACATCAACGTCTGTGCAGTATCTGGCCATTTCATAACATCTGCCAAACGCTCAAACAAACTGAAGAATGTGTCTACATCAGTTTCACTAAATTTGGGTATCAGCTTAATATTATTGGCTACATCCAACCCTTTTCTGACAGAACTGGTTAAACCACTTGCACTGTCCCCCATTTTACCCTCACCAATTAACTGAAACCGCAAAGCCTCAACCTCCAATTTGCGAATTTCAATTTCACGATTCAATTTTGCCTTTTCGATCTCTAAAAGCATTAGTTCTTTTCGTTGCTCAAAAGAGAATGTGGAAGCAATAACTGAAGATTGTGCAGCGCTATCATCATCATCATAACCAACAGGCTTATCAGGATCAAAGACCTCTAACTTAACTAGAGCGGCTTTAACAATTAGTGCCACAGACTCCTTTAATTTTTTTTCTTTGGTGGTTAAACAAATCTCATACCTAGCGGCCACCTCCAACAACTGTTCTTTCGTTAGTTTATCAAACAATCCCTCACAAGGAGACTCAAAAAATACATATAAAACAGTAGCCATTATCGATTTTCTATTCAGCAGAACTCGTAATCGATTGCTTTAATTTACAAGCACCAACAAGTGATTATTCCCCCTACTCTCTCTCCTCCCCCCTAAAATAACTCAACCCTAGTCTTCATGCCTCCACCAAGAGTCGAGTATTTTTAAGCACTCAAATACCATCAGATGTATAAACTCACGGACAAACCAGTGAGACATACAAAAGCGGCAGCGCTCTCAACTCAGCGTCAGCACAAAAACAACAAACTAAAATAAAAAAGATCAACGCAGTGCGTTGCTAAACCTAACGGGGAACATCACCATTAGTGTAACAAAATACAGAGTTCGCAGACAAATTACCTTTCAGCAATATTAGCTTACCGAATAGAGTACACATACACAACAAAATCCTGCCAGAGCTAACGTTTTTAACAAAGGGAACTCTTAAGAGAAATCAATGCACTTACCATACGGTCTATTTCGGTTACCACTTATTTTCTCTTTAGTTGAGAACAGCAATGAAGAAAATCCAACGTTTTTAAGACACCGAAAACTCTCGCGCACATTTCCCAGTAACAAACAAAACACCTAGGGCCCTATCTTGCACCCAGCGCAATTGACTTTGTACACCGACGCATGTGTCATTCCTATTTTGCACCCGCGCAAAGCGCGCTTTTCCCTCCACAGAAGCACGTCGCTAAACTAGTGAATGAACTTGCGCTCCCTGGGCGGTTCAGCGCAAAAAAGGAGGCGTGTTCCGGCGCAAACAATCCCTGGTGCTATTTTGCTGTTCCAATAAACAATTGCGCCACTGACCAGAAAAAACCTAGTCTAAAGTCAGTGGCGCGTTGCGCGTTGTTCATTATGCTATTTTAAGGGCGCATGCTTGACCATAATGTTTAGCGTGCACAACGCGCATACACTTTGCTCATGTAATCTACACAGATGCAACAGTTATTTTTGCAAATCATAAATTGTTACACTAAAAAAATATTAACACATGAGATGACGGAAATCATTGTGGTGTGCCACGAAGATGTGAAAAAATAGGCATAAATCTAGCTTACAAATGATTCAGGCTAATTGTAATAATTAAGGATAAAACCTGTTTGCCCAATAGTGGCAAGACATATATGTATATAAGGACATCTGACAAATTGGTTTGTCCGTCAAGAACCAGGAAAAAAAATCGACTAAAAAAACTGAAAAAACTGAAAGACTGAAAAAAAAAAGACTGTGAAATCACCTTTACCATAATGTACAACATTACAACTTCACTTCTCTGTCTTTCACTGCTCTTACAAGCACATCAGTCTCCTCGGCTGTGAACCGCTCCTGGCGTGCGCCTGGTAAATACGCCATAATAATAGCAATCCATAATGGAACTTGCGCACCTGCTTTTAAAGGGAATGTTGGATGATGCTCGGATTGGTTTATTCACGTTACGCCCAAACCACACCTATGAATAATGAAGCTACTTCAGACCAACCCATTTTAGATTTGCGCCGGGCGCAAGAGCCATTTATCCCGCCGGGAAAATAGCAACAGCACCGAGACCCGCCCACAAAGTTACTTGCGCTTCGCTCTTTGACACTTGCGTTTCAGATCGTTAAAATAGGGCCCCTACTGTTTGTTAGCGCTAGCACGCCAAGCAACACACAGGTGAATCGAATACCCGTCAAATACGCTCCGCCTACATATACACAGGCGCTAGTGAAAATGTTACAAGTAATACGTTTTTTCTTTTTCAATAGAAGCTGGACCTTCCAAATTCTATCAAACATTTGAGGACGAGCCCCCAATTGTTACATTCCGGCTCAATGAAGTAACAAAATAAAGGGATCAGAGTCCAAAAATGAATTAGACCAAAGATTTATTTACGTCTAGGGGTTACATAATAAAGAAAATAGATGTTCAACAAAAAAAAGAAGCAAACAATAAAGAGAAAAACAATATGAAGGTCCAACTCCTGAGCAAAAATGCAGGATAGGGGTCAGCACCCCCTCCCACAAAGGACAGCCGTCTTAAATACTGCTTTCCAAATTCAGTACAGGTGTGGATCCTTATCTGGCAACCTATAGGAGAAAGAGAACGCAACAAAACAAACCCAAAACAAATCTGAGTTTCATATGATTAAATATTATAATGATATTTTTTCATTTCATTTAGCCTACTTTGATTATGAAATAGGATTATGATATATGTAAGACATGGGGTCAGAAATGATTTCGACCACTTTTAGTAGATTTCGTTTTTGTATAAATTGTATCTTAATTTTGATCAATGTTTTGTCAACCAATTTGGAGGATTTAATAAATAATAAGCAAATATAGCAGACAATGGCATGGCAGCGCCAGCGCAGCATGAACAACAGCTTAAATGAACAACTAGGGAAAAAAAACTTTAGCTGGGGGCAGCCCTAGCTATTTATTTCCGATAGGCATATATTCGAACCAGCATGACACAAAGGGCATGAGCTTTAGAAATGAACGGAATCTTCAGAAAGGCGCTCTCACCCTGGAGGAAATATTACTGCTCTACGCATTCTATATATCCACACCGAACGGTCACAATATGACCTCATGTATATGTTTTAAAAACATAATTCAACATATAAAAATTCAACACAGGGACAAAAATAAACACCATAAATAAAACGCACATCGGCAAACCTGATGTTACCTGAATAGGCTACTGTACAATTTTAACATTGTAATAAAAAACGCAATTTGGCACATAATTTCAACATGCTGCTATTTATCCTACTACTAATTAATGCCTATTGCAAAAAAGAATACAATTTTTAAAAAAGTAATTCACATTATAGGCTAATTAACTCTAAGCACTGTAATGTCAGGGTGAGGACTAGGACGAGCCTGAAGAAATTAAACCGTTATTTTGAGAGCGCGTCTTGGCCTAACAATCATACAAGAAACAAACTATGGAGCCTCGACTGTGCAACATGGTCGCATTTTTAATTGTCCATAACAACTCCAAATCTTGCCTGATTGCCTTGCACGTCTAATTAATGGGCAAAGTTTTCAGACTATTTTTTCGTTTTCTGTGGATGTTATTGAATTTGAAGAAGTTTAGCTCTTGCGTTCTCTCTTTTAAATGCCTATTCCCCGAATGACTACAATGACTGGCTGTTTTAAGATATAACTAATATCGAAACAAAACCCAGGCAGTATGTACGTGATGTTTAGGCCTCCATACTAACAACCGGGTCTCCTAGCTTGCAGGTTTGCTTAGTGGCCTACCAGGCATGGAATAATATTTAAAGGTGTGGTAAAACACATTCTTTCGAAGGCTTGATTGTGTTTGTGGGGAACACTGCAACATGTTTTCATGCTTCGTTTTAAAAAAATTGCATTTTTTTCATATATTTTGCCTTTATTCTACACTGCTCTCTTTCCCTCCTTGTAAAAACGGTTTGATGGTTTCCGGATTCTATGAGGCCAGTCCCCCAAAAATACGCAATGGGCTCAGATTGGTTAGCTGGCCCAGTGTGTTGTGATTCGCTAACCGCCCCTTACCTTTACCGGTAGCCTCAGGCTACTAGCCTGTGCTTTGGATAGTACAATGGCGTCAATAAAACCATACCAATTTGAGCCCGAATCAGACCCAGACAATTTTAGTGAAGATGATCGAGCAGAACCTGTTCAGTCCTCAAGAGTAAAGACTGTAGATCTATAGTGATCGCAACTGAATGGCACTGTTACTTTTGTATTTTTAGAACGATTATAGCCAAATATCTGTCGCAAGAACGAACACTAAACATTGGCTTTACTATAGTATCCAAATCAAACACAGAACCATGTTTAGCATGCCTGTAGATAAACAATACATAAAAGCTCTAATCAAAGAATAATTTACACTAATGCCAAGTTCGCTGTTGAGATTTTAAAAAGTTTGTAACGTTAGGCGTTTGTCGGATAACGTTAAGTATGAATGAGCATTTAACAAACAGGTTTGCAGAGCCAAATGAGCATCTGTTTGTCATCTGTTTACTTCCTTGCTACAACATAGGCTACAATTAACAACACAAACTATTACAGGAAAACACATGGATGAAAAATAAATCATACTTACATGTTGTGGCCCATAAACAGCTTCTGTTTTTAATCCATCTTTCAAATCAAATCAAATCAAATCACTTTATTGTCACACAACCATATACACAAGTGCAACAGTAGGTGAAATTCTTAGGTGCAGTTCCGAGCAACATAGTAGTCACGACATGACATGTACAACATTTAAAGCAGCATCAGATTACATCTGATGCACCCACAATTACTCACAGCACGGTAAACTCTACAATAAACAATAAATAATTTACACAATGTGAGTGTAGTTCTCACAGCTTTAAACAATATACACATACTTACAATATACATATACTTTAAACAATATACACTACACATACATTAAACAGTATACATTAAGCTATAATAATAATAATATACAATGTACAGTATACATTATTATTCACAGTAGAGATCCAATGTTCAATAGGTGCTATATGATAAATGATAAATAATAAATGATAAATAAATGTGTATATAGTGTCTGTCAGTGTGTGTTATGATCCTGATGGATCAAGAGTTAAGGAGTCTAATTGCTTGTGGGAAGAAGCTGTTCTGGAGTCGGCTGGTGCGTGTTCTGATGCTGCGGTACCGTCTGCCTGATGGCAGCAGTGAGAGCAGCCCGTGGTTCGGGTGGCTAGAGTCTCTGATGATCCTCTGAGCTCTCTTCACACACCGCCTGGCGTAAATGTCCTGGAGGGAGGGAAGCTCACCTCCGATGATGCAGCTGGCCGTGCGCACTACCCTTTGCAGGGCTTTGCGGCTGCGGGCGGTACTGTTGCCGTACCAGGTGGTGATGCAGCCAGTCAGCAGGCTCTCTATGGTGCTGCTGTAGAAGCGTGTGAGGATGTGGCGGTTCATTCCAAACCTCCTCAGCCGTCGCAGGAAGAAAAGGCGCTGATGAGCCTTCTTCACAACGGCCTCGGTGTGGACGGACCATGAGAGTTCCTCTGTGATGTGGACACCGAGAAACTTGAAGCTGCTGACTCTCTCCACCGGTGCTCCATCGATGGTGATGGGGCGGTGTTCTCTCTCATTCCTCCTGAAGTCGACCACCAGCTCCTTGGTCTTGCTGACGTTGAGGGAGAGGTTGTGCTCCTGACACCACCATGTCAGAGTGTGCACCTCCTCTCTGTAGGCCGTTTCATCATTGTCAGTGATGAGACCTACCACCGTCGTATCGTCAGCAAACTTGATGATGGTATTGGAGCTGTGGATTGCCACACAGTCATGTGTGTACAAAGAGTACAGGAGTGGGCTGAGAACACAGCCCTGAGGGGCTCCAGTGTTGAGAGTCAGTGATGAGGAGATGTTACTGCCCATTCTGACCACCTGGCGTCTGTTTGACAGGAAGTCCAGGATCCAGCTGCATAACAAGCTGTTTAAGCCTAGAGCCCGGATTTTCACGTCAAGTATGGAGGGCACAATGGTGTTGAATGCTGAGCTGTAGTCTACAAACAGCATTCTCACATACGTGTTCCTCTTTTCCAGGTGGGAGAGAGCAGTGTGAATTGCAGATGAAATGGCATCATCAGTGGAGCGGTTTGTGCGGTATGCAAACTGCAGTGGGTCCAGTGAGGGGGGGAGAACAGAGCAGATGTGGTTTCTGATTATTCTCTCAAAGCATTTGCTGATGATGGGGGTCAGAGCAACAGGGCGCCAGTCGTTTAAGCAGATGATTTTTGACTGCTTCGGTACAGGCACAATGGTGGACGTTTTGAAGCATGTGGGGACCACGGACAGGGAGAGGGACAGGTTAAAGATGTCCTTAAAAACTCCAGCCAGTTGGTTCGCGCACGCTCTGATGACGCGGCCCGGAATGCCGTCTGGACCCGCGGCTTTACGGATGTTCACCCGCCGGAAGGATCGGGTAACATCCGCTAAAGATACAGAGAGTGAACTAACCTCTGCGTCTTCAGCCACGAGCTCTCTCTCTTTGCGAGGGCGGTGTTAGTTCCCTCAAAGCGAGCATAGAAGGTGTTGAGCTCGTCCGGGAGAGAGGCAGCGGTGTTCACGGTGGAGTTTGTGTTCCCTTTATAGTCCCTGATGGTGTTAATTCCCCGCCACATGTTTCTGGAGTCGGTGGTGTTGAACTGTCCTTCAATCTTGTCCCTGTACTGCCGTTTTGCTGCTCTGATGGTTTTCCGGAGGGCATAACTTTCTTGTTTATGCCCCTCCGCATTACCGGAGTTAAAAGTGGAGGTCCGCGCATTGAGTGCCGCGCGAACATCCCCATTTAGCCACGGCTTCTGGTTAGGGTACAGCCGTATTGTTCTGGTCGGAACAACGTCTTCTACGCACGTCCTGATGAAACACGTTACGCTATCAGCATAGACCTCGATGTCGTCATCAGAGGCCGACCGGAACATCTTCCAGTCCGCATGATCAAAACAGTCCTGTAGCATAGAGTCCGATTGGTCCGACCAGCACTGGATGGTTCTGAGAGCGGGTGCTTCCTGTTTCAGTCTCTGCCTATAAGCGGGCAGAAGAAGAATGGAAGAGTGATCCGATTTGCCAAATGGTGGGCGCGGGAGGGATTTGTAACCATCCCGGAAGGGAGAGTAACAGTGGTCTAAAACACGGTTCCCTCGCGTGTTGATGCTAACATGTTGGTGGTATTTAGGTGCAATGCGTTTGAAGTTGGCTTTGTTAAAGTCCCCGGTCACAATAAACGCAGCCTAAGGATGCGCGGTGTCCTGCTCACTCATTGTCCTATACAGGTCCTTCAGTGCCCGGTCTGTGTCGGCTTGTGGGGGAATATACACAGCTGTGATGATGACCGCTGTGAATTCCCTCGGTAGCCAGATTGGTCGGCACAGAACCATGAGAAATTCCAGATCAGGGGAACAGAAAGACTTGATAGAATGTACGTTCCTCTGATCACACCAGGATCTGTTGATCATAAAACATACACCCCCACCTTTGCTTTTCCCTGAGAGATCTTTTTCTCTGTCCATCCGATGCACGGAGAACCCCGTGGTTTCGATGGCCGAATCTGGAATCTCAGCAGACATCCAAGTTTCTGTAAGGCAGATAATGCAGCAGTCCCTCGTCTCTCGTTGGAAAGAGATCCGCGCTCTCAGCTCGCAGAGTTTATTGTCCAGAGACTGAACATTAGCCAGTAAAATACTGGGAAGCGGGGGTCGGTTTGCGCGGCGTCTTACTCTGATGAGCATGCCGGCTCTACATCCCCTTCTCCGGCGGCGTTTTCGCGGTGCGCACACTGCGCACACAAAGGGCTCCGCTGCCGTGTTTGTAAGCAGCGGGTCGTCGTTGAAGAATTTAAAGTCCGGTTTTCGGTGTGCGATTGCCGAACCAATGTCCAAAAGTGTCTGTCTGTCGTACGTAGTAAGGCAGACAACATCCAAGACAAAAAACACAAAAACTATAACCAGAACAAACAAAAAACTACAATGTTTCAGCGGAGCTCACAACGTAGCAGCCATCCTCGGCGCCATCTTGAGTCATTCAGGACAAGCCGTTGTAAGAATCCTGCATTGAACTCGCGAAGATTGTGGAAGCTTTCCTGCGTGAGATGTGCAGCGTTCACACCGGACGCGAATAAATTGGCTATTCACGCGAAGGTGGATGCTTGAACATTTTCAGTTTACTCGCTTCATTCGCATGTGACATTCACTGCACAACAGACGCGAATTCGCATCATGGGAGGGGCTTCTGCCAGCTGGCTCGTCTCGTTGAGAAATGGCTGACATGGGCTGTGTTTACACGTCTTTTTTTTTGTTAAAATCTACTGTTAATGTGTGACAAAACGTAGTTTTAAGACTTTTTCAGTCGATAATGTAGTTGTTTAAAGCTCAAATCTGTGGTTTATTTATATAAAGAGTGCCTATTTGTACATTTTATCTGGCATTTTCGGAGTTGTGAGCTCCAGCGGATCAGCGGCGCTTACACTGGCAGTGTTTGTCTCGTGCAGCTGAACCGCAGCTCCTGTATTGCAAATACAGACGAATATTGTCCATTATGTCACATTTTCCGGTCTTCTCCTCCGACCCCTGTCTGTCTCGTGCTTTGATTTCGTAGGCATTGGCAACAACACTCCAGCCTACTAACTAGCCTACCACAACAACGCTTCCCCGCAGCGATACAAAATGGCCTCGCCCCCCCTTATTTAATATTCTCGGAGGAGGGGTTTATGTAAATATTGGGGCTGGTGATGTCAGCAACCCTGGAGGAATGTCTAGTAGTCCCTAGCGGCCGTTTGCTGTAGTCCTTAGAAATGTATTTCTTTAAAAGCTAATATCTCCCTTTGCTTTAAACTTTGAACGTTGTAACTTTGCAGATATTGTTTATGCTCAAACTGCAACATTACACACTAGCTAAAGTTAGAAAAGTGAAATCGTGGTTTACCACCTCTTTAACAATGTAGGCCTATATCTTTTTTTTATTATTATTATTAATTTGAATGGTTGAACCACCTGCCCTAATTTAAAATATTAAAATATTATTTTTCGTCACGTCGTCCGCCCGATCCGCTGTAACTGCCAACCGCGCATCTCTAAGGCCCACTGTTTGTGCAAGGAAATATATTTGTTTACAATCATGAATATATTATTAAATATATCAATTTACACAATCAACATTTTAGAGAGGTTAATCTGAAATTGGTCAAATGATCATGACCCCAAATAGTAGGCTACGGAGCCCCTAAAGGGCCGTGGTGGTGGAAAAAATGTAGGATGAGAGGAATTTATTCCCCCATATCTTTTGCATTCCCTCGCAAAACTTTTGCGTTCCCCTGAGAAACTTTGCGTTCCCTCGCAAAGATATTTGCGTGCCCTCGCGATATTTGCTAATAATGTCCCGCTGTCCGTGTTTCAAACAGCTCAGTATGTCAACAACGAAGTGGTAAGAGTTTTATTTTGAATTTGGGCTTAAGTATGTACAGTCAGTGCTTTCGGAGTTCAGTAGTTAGTTGGCAATGTATTCACAGATTTGAACTTCCTGGATCAATAACTTGTGAGCTAAAAACGTTGTGAAAACACAAATGACACCTCTTTAATGTAGACAACGAGCTGCAACATAATTTTCCTCAAAACAAGCCTTACAAGCGTTATGAGAGACAAGTAAAAAGGGACCGTCTGCAAAGTGCAAAACCCGAAAGACGTTACTAAAAAATAGGCAATAATAATTCTGTTTACACATCAATGTTCTCCTACTACAATATACTAATACAGTATACTGTGTAATGCCATCAAAATCAGTAAGCAATTATCATACAAAAGCTAAGGTTGCAACTGGCAACTACTGTATTTTAGCTGGGTACCAACATCATTTGTGTAAAGAAAAGGCCTATGGCTATATGTGCAATTACTTTTATTATTTTTATCTGCTATTACTTGCCAAACTAAACGTTGTAGTATAACCAGCAGGAGAGCGTGATGTGTGAACTGAATTTGGTGACAGCATAGGCTACAGTGCATTTCAGTGAAGTTAGCTGAATATTTTTCATAATAAAAAAATCCTAACAATTATGCAAAAGCAAATTTTATCAAACTAAGTGACCATTGAATTGTAAACTGAATTTGGAGACACAGTAAGTTGAAGTTAATGACTTGTAGTAGGTTATACGCTTTTCGGGTTTTGCACTTTGCAGACAGTCCCTTCGGACTTGTCTCTCTGCCCCCTGCTCATATAGACAAATTTATATTATAAGGCTCGTTTTGAGGACAATTAGGTTGCAGCTTGCTGTCTACATTAAAGAGACATTGTGTTTTAAAGGTCCCGTTCTTCGTGATCCCACTGTTCAAACTTTAGTTAGTGTGTAATGTTGCTGTTAGAACACAAATAATACCTGTAAAATTATAAAGTTCAAAGTTCAATGCCAAGCGAGATATTTTATTTAACAGAAGTTCCCTTTCAAAGCCTACAGCGAACGGCCGGCTTGGACTACATTCTGGTACTTCCTTCTTTAATTACGTCAGTAGAACAGACTAACCTCCGCCCACAAGAATACGCAAAAAAGGGGGCGTGATCTTGTTGCTGTCCCACGTGGAGAAGAGGAAGTGTTGCGTGGAGAAGAGGAAGTGTTGCGTGGAGAAAAGGAAGTGCTCTGTTTGAGTGTGTTTGACGCCATGTCGTCGAGACGCTGTTATTTTCATCCCGGAGTCAAATCACCTTTGTTTGGCTTTCCCAGGGACGCTGTAGAGATCATTGAGCGCATACATCTCCCCGTTAAGAGGCGTGACCTTTCCGTGCAACGTGCGCTAAGCTGCTGTCGAATCACAACACAGGAACCGTGCCACGTGCGCTAAGCTGCGGTCAAATCACAACACGGGAACCGCTGGCACAATCAGAACTCGTTACGTATTTCTGAAGGAGGGACTTCATAGAACAAGGAACTCATCAGCCTGTTTTTAGGACAGTGAAAACAGCGGTATACAGATAAGTAAATTGTGTGAAAAATACTGTTTTTTTACACGCGAAACATGAACACATGTTATATTGCACACTGTAAACACGAAGAACGGGACCTTTAACAACATTTAGCTCACCGAACTCATTGAACTAAGCACTGTATTTATTTATAGCCTATAGCCTAAGTCCAAGTTCAAAATAACTCTAACCGCTCCATTGTTAACGTACTGAGCTGTTTGAAACGGCCCGTGGGACATCCATCTTTGCGAGGGAACGCAAAGTTTTGCGTGGGAACGCAAAGATTTGGAAAAAATATATCCTCCCATCCTATTTTTTTTTCCACCACCACGTCCCTTTAGGGGCTCCGCAGTACGGAACTGATTTTGACAACACTAAGTTTTGTTTTGTTGAAAGCCTTTTTTTTTTTACAGAATTTTGTTTTAACTAAATTTGTATCTTAATTTTAATCAATGTTTTATCAACCATTTGCATGGATTGAATAAACAATAAGCAAATATAGCAGAGTAAGCCAACAATGACATGGAGGCGCCAGCGCTGTGTGAACAACGACTTAAATGAACGAATAGGCTACTAGATTTTTTTTATTTTTAGTTGGGGGCAGTCCTAGCTACTTATTTCAGATAGCCTATATTCAAACCAGCACATGTCACAAAGGGCTTTCTGGGTTGAGGGTGCTGTGAGCGGAATGAGCTTCAGAAATGAAAGAAATCTTCAGAAAGTCGCTCTCCACTCTGGAGGAAAATGACCACTCTTTCTACGCAAACTGGGCCACAGATAGTAAGCACAATTACATTAACCCAAAACTAACTTAATTAAACTTTTTTAAATTATTAGAATAGACATTAATAGAATTAATTGTCATGCAAGTAGCCTAATTTTAATTCTCATAAAGTACATTTCAAATCAGGTACTCTTAAGTAGGGTTGTCATTGTGGTACTTCTACTTTTACTAAAGTCAATATGTCTCTGGTTATTTGTAACCTATTACTTCCACCACTGGTGATAGAGAACGCGTTATACTCGTAGCTCAACAGGCTGCTGGAAAGCATCAGTAAGTGATGATGTTAATTGTACTGCTTTAATTGTGAAGAAACCCCCCTAAAACGTTTATCATACAAAAGAATAGAGTCCTAAGATAATATTAATAACAATACAATAATGTATTTCCTTGCAGATATAGTGATAGAGAACGCGTAATACTCGTAGCTCAACAGGCTGGCTGAACTGCGGCATGAGTCGCATTGGAGTGGCGTAAACTTCCCTCTTCAATTGATTGGCTTGAGGATGAGCTGTCAATCTAGAACTAGTGGACCAATGGTGATGCTAAGACCCGCCCTAATTTACATGAAACTTGAACTGCAACATTTGAAACCGCAAGCACAGAATGTGGAAACAAGAGCAAAGGAGAAAAGAGCACGGACATGCAAAAAATGAAAATAAGAGCATAAAACATGACTTTGTGAGCGATTCAGATAATTCTGAATTCATGATTCAGTTTTGAGCAATATCATTTTAAACTTGTTTAAATATTAGATTTACGCTTATTATTTTTATTTCCGTGACTGCGTTGTTTGTGATTCTGGTTAACGTTGCATTGATTTTTCAGTTTTGGCGTTATATTTTCACATGTGCTTTTAAAATTTTGATTCACGCTTATTATTTTTTTATGCGTGACTGCAATAAATTTGGCGGGAAACTGATCCCATATATTACATTACATATGTTTTAATTTTAATGTCATAAACATTGTAGAAAAGCCATCATGCCAAGGCAATACACCAGGAAGACAACCTGGGGCACATGTTCCTAAAAGTGATGTGGTGAAGAACCGGCCTCAATCTAAAAGGCCTTGAGGAACCAAACGGAGAGAGCAACTCCTCATCTTTCCCTGGAACCTTCAGGAATGTAGAGTAGGTCTAGTATGGCTGATGGGTCTAGGCCTGTGTTCTGAGTCCCAGGCTGTTCTAGCTGGTTCTGATTGTCCTTTGCTCTGACCCCCAGACTCTAGCTGGCTCTAAGGGTCCCGTATTCTGACCCCCAGACTGTGCTCTAATCTAAATGGTTCTATCGGTCATTTGAATGTTAATGAAAACGTTTTGAATTATATTATGTTGTATTTGATTTTGTTCAGAGTTACTTTCAAGTGTTTAGAAAAAAAAAACTGCTTAACTGACCAATCCCCATGATCCTGTTACTAGTCCAACATTAGTTCTGGAATGTGAGGGTGTCAGGATTCTAACCGTTACAACATGTGTTGTTATGGTAGTTTCAGAGTGGAAAAAGTAAGTGGTTCACTTTACCCCCTTGATTTCTCTGGTCTGTCTCAGTTTACCCCTAAGCTGGGGTAAAGTGAGACATGACAACTTTTTTTTTAAACAATCGTATTTTCACTGACCTTCCTCCTTAATACATTCTGATAATTTCCATTGCTAGGAAACATCCTGAATTAATGGAAAATGTGTCAATTTTACTGATATAGGCCAATTTATATTATGTGGTCTTAACTACTATGTACTTACATCAAAAAATAAGTACAATGTACTTACTGTGTTCAAATTGTATTGAAAAACACCTTTGCTGATATTGAGGTGGGATTCGAGTAGGGTTAGGGACAGGTTTGGTGGTATGGGTAAGTTTAAGGGTAGGGTTAGGGATAGGTTTGGTGGTATGGGTAAGTTTAAGGGTAGGGTTAGGGACAGGTTTGGTGGTATGGGTAAGTTTAAGGGTAGGGTTAGGGACAGGTGTGGTGGTGTGGGTAAGTTTAAGGGTAGGGTTAGGGACAGGTTTGGTGGTATGGGTAAGTTTAAGGGTAGGGTTAGGGACAGGTGTGGTGGTGTGGGTAAGTTTAAGGGTAGGGTTAGGGACAGGTGTGGTGGTGTGGGTAAGTTTAAGGGTAGGGTTAGGGACAGGTTTGGTGGTATGGGTAAGTTTAAGGGTAGGGTTAGGGACAGGTGTGGTGGTATGGGTACTGTTAAGCTGCACCCCCACTTTGGGGCTCACAGCTGAAAACGACCTACCTGAATTAAAACAATTATAGCTCCTGAGAACAGTGTGCGACAGGCACAATTAAGGTATCTTTGGAAAGAAGACAATTGGGACTCTAATAAAAAGCAATCAGAGTTGATATTTCTCAAACAGATAAAAAAGTATAATAGTTGAAATGCCTCAAAAAGTATTTGCACTACACAGAATGTTGTATTATTTCATGTAAAAATATATGAAAATAGACCTGGAGGAATCCAGTTCAGTTATGGATTGAAAGCCACACGACTTATCAGTTTATAGTTCAAGTCTGAGGAAGATATAATGAAAAATGTGGTTCCTGCAAGCTTTTTTCCAAGACTATGTCTGTTCCATTTCTCCCTCCGCCTGCTTGAGGCACATCCCCAGAAATGACATCTCCCAACTAAAACAATTGCAGTTGCTGAACAAGTTGCACTACATGCACAATTTAGACATCTTTAAAAAGAAGACACTTTAGAGTTTATTACCCAAACATTAAAGTAGAAAAAAACTTAGAAAGACAAACAGTTATAGAAGTTGAAGTGTCTTGAAGATGATTTGTGCTACAATGAACACTTTATTATTTGATGTAAAAATATATGAAAATGAGCCTGGAGGAATCCAGTTAGTTAATGAATTGAAAGGCACAAGTCTCATCAGTTTATATTTAAAATTTGACGAAGATATCATGAAAAATGGGGTTCCTGCATGCTTTTTTCTAAGAATATGTCCAGGTGCCAAGAAACCTACAGGAGACTTGATAACCTAATGTTATGAAGGGTACTGCAAGCTGTTTTAGCCATCATATATGATGCTTGAATGCTTTTTCAACTATAAAATAATAGGCAGAACCATAAGACTTTGTATAAGTGATTTATTTGTACAACAGAACTTATAAAAATATAATAAAAATGAAATATTAATAAAAAAAAAAACTTCTTTGCAACTGAAAATACAACAAGTAATATAAGTATAATAACTATAAATATAACTAGTAATATAAATAACAATATAATATAAATATATAGCTATAAAAACACACACAATTTGCAAATGTAAAAAAAAAAACATTTACTGGCCTTTTACTGCCCGATTCAGGTCTACAACAGCAAGTGCAGATCTTGAAGAATCTGAAAGCTTTCTTCTCTTTTCTGCTGGTTGGCTGGTGCTTGGATGCCATAGCTCATCTGAAGACTCAACCTGATGCCTGTAGAATGGCAAGGAAAGGAAAGAGAATTAGCACTGCATGCATTATTTCTGTATAGTTTGCCCATTCAATCAACAATCACACTGTCATCATTCACTCTAATTACAGGCCATCCCATGAACAATGAAACTGATGGGCAGTCGGTTAGACAGCATTCATATTGACGGCCACCTATACATTCTCAAACAGCCCAAGCATCAATCTAACGGCCGGCTATACAGTGAGCATTCATATTGACGGCGGCTCATACATTCGCACACAGCCCAAGCATCAATCTAACGGCCGGCTATACAGTGAGCATTCATATTGACGGCGGCCCATACATTCGCACACAGTCCTACAATCAATCTAATGGCCGGTGATACAGTGAGCATTCATATTGATGGCCAGACATAAAATCAACAATCACACAGATGGTCGGCCGTCCAGAACTTTTCTTTTTTCGTCAATTTGTTTTTTGTAGCACAGGGGAAAAAAAATGCATTTTATATATTATATATATATTTTTTTTTTTTCCTGTGTGTGCTAGAAAAAATGCTAAATATCAGTATATATATAATCTATACTGGTATATTGTCATTTTTCTAGCACACAGAAAAACATAAAATAAATACAGTCTCAATATATATATATATATATATATATATATATATATATATATATATATATATATATATATATATATATATATATATATAAACAATTACATGTGTTATATATATATGTTTTATTTACACACATGGGGAAAAATTATATATAATTTTTCCCCATGTGTGCTAGGAAAAATGCAAAATATCAGCATATGTATAATGCATACTGGTATATTGCATTTTTTCTAGCACACAGAAACAATAAAATAAATACATTCTCACACACATTCTCAATATACATAAACAACTACACATAGCAACTCACCGGTATGTTATTGGATCAACTTCTCTGTCAACAAGCATATCACCGTAATCGCTGTCTTCACTCTCCTCAATGTTTTCCACATCGCTGCTTCGAGTGAGCTCAAATAAAGCATCTTCAGCACAATACAAACTTCTTTTGACGATCCATTGGATAATAAATTCCGTCCAGATAGTAAGATTAGCAAACAGTTACTACAAAGAGACCGCCTGTTTACTAGCCCGTTAGCTCGTAGCTGTCAAATGACGGGGAGGGGTGTGGGGTGTCACACACGCATAAACGTGTCACACACACTCGCAGCATCTCGTGGGGAGATGGCGCCACATTCAAATGAATAAATATTCACGCCCATGTGACAAATATAAACATGAGAGGTCTCGTTGGAATCGTGTGTTCATTGGCTACATTTTCTGTCAGTCATGACGATTCAATGCTTTTATTGGCTCCAGATAAACAGACATTATCATTGGATGAGCACATCCTGACATCAGCTAAAACGAGTGCTATGGTTGGATATTTTTGACTATATCCCGGCTATCTTTGCATGTTTTTGAGTGGGGTTAGTTGTATTATGTTCGTACCATTCTAAGCTATAAACCCATGCCACTTTATGCTACCGGGAGACGGTTTTTGGTGCATTATTTTATTGCATAACAGTCTAGTATGATACAATGGTGTGGGTATGATGTAAACAAAGGATTAACCATCAATATTACACCGTTATTGTTTCGTTGGATTAAAATGCTCTATGGGATGTTATTCAGTGGACCCTCACCTTTCCATTCATTCTGGAACTTTTAGCAGTGGATGCGTGTGTGGCTCGTAATTAGGAAACTACTGGTATGTGCTCTTTTTTTCTTATCAATTGTTTTGATGTGTATTGCTTACATTCATGCAAAAATACAGCCGTTATAAGCTTTTCATTGAAAAACAGTTGTCTGTCCTCGATGCTTGAGGTTTAGACCTTTAGAATGATATATAGTTTGTCAAGATGAATGATGTTTTTTTACGTTAAATCTATTAACAAACATTACACTCGTGCTAAAAATAGCGCTTCAACCCGTGCACGCGCTCATGCAGCTTAAGTTAAGGGTAGGGTTAGGGACAGGTGTGGTGGTATGGGTAAGTTTAAGGGTAGGGTTAGGGACAGGTGTGGTGGTATGGGTAAGTTTAAGGGTAGAGTTAGGGACAGGTGTGGTGGTATGGGTAAGTTTAAGGGTAGGGTTAGGGACAGGTGTGGTGGTGTGGGTAAGTTTAAGGGTAGGGTTAGGGACAGGTGTGGTGGTGTGGGTAAGTTTAAGGGTAGGGTTAGGGACAGGTGTGGTGGTATGGGTAAGTTTAAGGGTAGAGTTAGGGACAGGTGTGGTGGTATGGGTAAGTTTAAGGGTAGGGTTAGGGACAGGTGTGGTGGTATGGGTAAGTTTAAGGGTGGGGTTAGGGACAGGTGTGGTGGTGTGGGTAAGTTTAAGGGTAGGGTTAGGGACAGGTGTGGTGGTACGGGTAAGTTTAAGGGTAGGGTTAGGGACAGGTGTGGTGGTATGGGTAAGTTTAAGGGTAGGGTTAGGGACAGGTGTGGTGGTATGGGTAAGTTTAAGGGTAGGGTTAGGGACAGGTGTGGTGGTATGGGTAAGTTTAAGGGTGGGGTTAGGGACAGGTGTGGTGGTGTGGGTAAGTTTAAGGGTAGGGTTAGGGACAGGTGTGGTGGTATGGGTAAGTTTAAGGGTAGGGTTAGGGACAGGTGTGGTGGTATGGGTAAGTTTGAGGGTAGGGTTAGGGACAGGTGTGGTGGTATGGGTAAGTTTGAGGGTAGGGTTAGGGACAGGTGTGGTGGTATGGGTAAGTTTAAGGGTAGGGTTTGGTGTAAGGGAAGTGTCAACTGTGTAATTACAAATGTAACTACAGAAATTTATTACAGACGTAATTACATGCAGGTATTTTTTAAAATGTAAGTACAATGTAAAAACATGTATGTACACAATTAGTGCAATGTATCAAATTATTAATTAAAATGTTAGTACATGGTAGTTAAGGCCACCTAATATAAAGTGGGTCCCTGATATATAATTTTAGCTCGCGTAGAGGGGAGCAATTGTAAAAAAATGGAGATGGTGGTCCAGTGGGTTAAACAACTGAACTGATATGCAGAAGGTTGCTGGTTCGATCCCAGCGGTCACCACCAGTGTGTCCTTGAGCAAGGCACTTTACTCCATGTTGCTCCAGGGGGATTGTCCCTGTAATAAGTGCACTGTAAGTTGCTTTGGATAAAAGCGTCTGCCAAATGCATTAATGTAAAAAAATGTCTCACTTTACCCTACTCTGTTTCAAAGTCAACACATGGCTTTTTTTCTCGGGTAAAGCAAGGAAACGACACCTTGCCAGGCATTTAGGTAAAAATGTGAAATAATGGATAGCACTCATTCGTTCTTGGAAGTGGAAAAACAAAGGTCTTTATGACCTGCTTTTAAAAGGGTTTAAAAACGAAAGAAAAGACGAGAGTCGGCTGTTTTTGTATAGCCTATTGTAAGTTTCTAATTTAAATTGTTTATAGGCTATAACCATGTTTAAATGTTTTGCCACTTGTGTGAGCTAAATCTAAAGTACTAGGCTATATAAATATAAAGTAATGAATTGAATAAAACGTTGTTTAAATGTACTACGTTAAAACGTGACATCTATGAAAGTGTAAACAAAGAGAATTGCAATTCTAACAAGCCATGTTCAGTAACAACTTTTGGATTTGAAATAAAAATAATGAATAAATGCTGTGTTTGTGGTATACAATGCGGATCAGTTGCACGCTGCAAACGTGCAACCGGCGTAAGTAGCACTTAAAGCACAGCTGTGTGCGATCGTGTTAAGTGCGTGTTTGTGAAACGCACGTGAAAGCAACACGAATGTTCGTAATATTGCTCATAGAAAACGCTCTTAAGTGCGAAGATCGATCGTTATCTGGAAACGCAGCCCTGTTTAGTTTGTTTTCGCTCTTCACAGAGAGATGGTCCGTGTGTTGTTTCTTCCAAATTCCTTGTGTGCGTCAATGATACAAAACCCAGAGACACCAATGTAACCAGTAAACTTGATGGACATTAAAGTCTTTTCTTGTCTTGTCTCCGTGTCATTACCAACACACCATGACCAAATCTACCTAAAACCAGTCCACCTTCATTACTTCAATGTTAATTACACAAACAAAATGTTTATTAAGCAAAGCAAAGATTTTGCTGAAAAATCCACAACATATAAGAGCGGCGCGCACGGTCGATCAGATGCGCGTGAAACAGTGAAGTGTTTCAGAATGAAACAATCATGAAAAAATGAAGTCGTGATCACGAGAAAACAACTTGTTATCTCGAGATCAGGAGGAAATAAGATAGAATCAAATAGTAGGCTAATCCATCACCATCAACGGCGTCAGGGCCGGCCCTGACCAATTTGCTGCCCCAGGCAAGATTTTACTTGGTGCCCCTTGTATCAAGGTTTAGCACTACATGTTTTCAGTCTAAGTTGCGGAAACCCTGGTACTGTTTTATGTTTTTAATGCATTGATGTTTTTGAATTTTTATTGTTTTAAATGATGTCCAGTCCATTCTACCCCGTCATTATGTTCATGATATTACATTCTACAGGCGGCACACACTTCTCTCTTTGGTGGAACTACACAATCACCAGGCCCTATCCTATCCATATCCATACGCCCCCTACCTGTCTTTACTGTAATTAAGTAGGACAGCGCTCCAGATTCATTAGCTAAATGCCTACAGATGTTGAAGTTAGGCCCCTCTGAAGTCACAATGAAATGCTGTTCTGTTAGAAAGTTACTCTCTATATTCTCTCTCTATATTCACCCAAGATAAACTGATAATTATAACAGATATAGAAAGAATACGCTGGTGAGAATAACAAAATGTAAAGGATTTAATTAGAAATAGAAAATAAAAAAAGATAAAATATAGATGAATATCAGAATGTGAAGTAATTCACACTATCACATTTATAAATCACCAAAATAACACTATCACACTGATAAAACAAAATATCAGGTAATATAAAATGACTGAAGTAGTCAATTTGTCACAAAACCACTCAAAAAGGCATGAACAGGGTTAATACACTGGAATTAAGGTATTAAAATGACTCACAGAGAGTATAAAACGTCACTCTGAATATTACCTGTTTTCAGTGCACTGAATGTTATTAAAATGAACCAATAGGTATTAAATGATGTGGGCCCACACACTCACACCAGTCATTCACAACCCACCCCGTTGCAGGCCTGAATCGTAGCTTGTGTTCGTGGTGGCCGGGAAACTGAAAATGGCCCCTTCACTCTCCTGAGCACAAATAATCGCCCATTGATCCGACAATACGCACCTCCCTCGTAGCCAGAGGAACCCCAAATAACGCAGGTATTTGGGGCGTTATCTGGTCCTCAATGTCTCCCTCGTTGTGCAAGAAAACCACAGCGTGAACAGTCTTGAGTCTTTGGGTCTATCAGCGGCTATATTTAATACAGCTGCGTCAGCGATCGGCCCCGCTAAACGACATAAAATGGCCGCTGAAGACTGGATTAAAGGCCTTGATGTTAAAGGTTCCGTTCTTCGTGTTTTTTTGAAGCTTTGATTGTGTTTACAGTGTGCAATATAACATGTGTTCATATTTCGCGTGTAAAAAAACACAGTATTTTTCACACAATTTACTTATCTGTATACCGCTGTTTTCACTGTCCTAAAAACAGGCTGATGAGTTCCTTGTTCTATGAAGTCCCTCCTTCAGAAATACGTAACGAGTTCTGATTGTGC